>RJWH01005906.1:0-65480 GCA_004363575.1 Solenodon paradoxus
AAGAGGAGAGGGGTGGGAAAGTAGGGGGATTGGGAAGAGGAGCCTGCAGGGAAGTGTAATCGCTTCTCCAAGGCAGCATAGCCAGAGGACATTTTTTAGGACAAGGATATCTAACGTCTGAGCTTGGGTTTGGGGGAACTGCTACAAAAATTTCTGCTGCCTTAAAGCTTTACCAGAAATCTGATGAATATAATCTTGTTTTAGGAAAATTGGAGGAAGTCAAAAAGTTAGGGCTGCACCCTTTGTCAACTGTGCTTGTAAGACACAAGGGTACCCCCAAACTGATCTATTTCCTTGAAGGAGAAACATGAAGGCATGACAAGAGAAGCATGAAATCTGGGTAACATCAGCCTCTGAGAGTCCTAGGAAGACAACAGGAAAGGGATGCTGATCACCCACCATTTAGGGGTGGAGGTGGAGCCTGTTTCACTTGAATCTCAAAGGGCAAAGTAACCTCAGTGGACAGCAAAGTTACACACATCAGTGATGATCATAGTTTAGACTCTGTCATCTCTTAGGATTATGATGAATAATTACATTCCATAGCTATTGAGTGTAATCTCACACATACCAGGGACGTATTAACCATGATATCAAACTCCAAGACAAAGTTAACCAAATATTTATGTCTACATTTTCAGTCAAGGGCCTTGTAGTTAAAGAGGTAACATGTCCTAGTTTACAGAGGTGGTAAGTGACAGAACCTAGAAATCTGGCTGCAGAGACCTCTGTGCCTCAAGGTGGTGAATATCTTTTCCTTTCCCAAATGCTTCAGAGGAAAGAGTTTTGGGGGCTGAATGTGGGAAACACTTAAAATGAGAAACCTACACATGTGGTGGTGACTTTCCATTATGAGAATACGATCCTGTTGATTTGGGAGCCAGACCAGGCTACACAGGATAAGAGCCTGAACTTCAGGTTGATTCTCAAGGGAGGCATGAGCTCAGGGTGCTAGCAGGGATGACAGCTGAGCCCCTGGTGGTGCTGGTCCCCTGGTGGGAGCGTTAAGGAGCGTTAAGGAATCTGAAGAGCCCATCCAGGCGGGAACCAGAAAGGGAAAAGCCTGCCTCCAGCAAGAAGGGAGGCTTTGCTGAGATGCACTGTCCCCAGCCGGCACTCTTTACCTCTAGGAGTACACGACCTGGTGTTCTGGAGAGAGGAATTGATTTCATTTATGGGAAGAGCAGGCAATGTGTGCCTAACTGTCCCGCAGCCTGGTGACAACGATGCTCATCATTAAATAGGTGTTGGATTACCTTGGTTAGAAGTTTCACTTCATGTCAACACGACATTCTGCCCATGTGTGTGGAGACTTACGGCTTTTTAATCACATTGCAGTGTGGTTACAACTAGGATAAACACTAGAGGAAACACGCTATGCAGTGATGTCAAAGGAAGGGGGAAGGGAAATACTGCTTTCTTTGTTTTACTCTAGAGAAGTTTGTATTACAACGAGGCCCCAGCAGGAGCAGACGTGGGGGACAGGGACACTAGACTTACCTGCTCTTGGGAGGTCTCAGGGTCTGCCAGCCCAAGGGGCCTTCCTTCAGGCCTGTTTTCAGCTACATGTACGTCGGGTCTCCACGTGACCTGCCTCTATCACAAGCTGCTCCCGCGCCTTCCAGCACAGGAAGTCCACTTGTGGAGGACGAGGCACAACACTTGTGATGATTTCTTTGCCTTCGCAGGAGCTTCATACTTTTCTGCACCACATCCAGGGTGTAGCCACACCCCTCACTCCCAGATCAGTCTTTCTCCCCCTAGTTAGGCAGACACTCTAGGTTTGGCTGGAGCTGCACCAGTCCCTGAGTCCCGGGACCCATGTGAACTGGTAGTGGGAGGTCAGCCAGCTCTCCAGAGGCTGATGGACATCACCCTGGGCACTGGCATCTCTTCCAGCTCCAGCTGGGCTCTCTTGCCAGAGAGGGAGGCAACCTCACTTGGGCCTGCGGGCTGTGTGCTGTAGCAGAGTGTGCAGACATGACTTGCCCAGGACCCCAAGACAGGCCAGGGTCTACTGAGGCCTGCCAGGAATGGTCCTGAGCAGCCGGGAAGCTGGGCACCCCAGGAACAGGGACTGTGGGGGCAGTGACCCCAGATGCTCAGGGGAGCGTTCTGCAGCCCCACTCCAGCTGGAAAGCACTGTCTTCTGTGTCAGCCACACCGTGGCAGAGGGGATGGCTTTTCATGTGGACAACCAAAGATCAGACCCTGTTTGCAAATACCATACATTGCAGGGGATGATACTGGCCCTCACTGAGAACTACTAGCCAAACACAAACATTACTGAAGGCCCCTTCAGAAGGGGGCCAAAGGGGATCTAGAGACGTACAAAGGACACCGCGGAGAGCCAAGAGGATTCTGGGAAACTGGGTCATAAAGACATTCCAGAGAGAAAGAGTTGTGGGAGTTTCGGAGAACATGACATTCCTGAAAAAGAGAATTGTGGTGAGTTCTGCAAGATGACAAGCTTTTCCATTCACAGGTCTAACTTACCTACATCGTCTAGGTGCAGCTGGAAGCAAAGGAAGCTCTGCTTAAACCCTTCCAGAGAGAACTGGGAGGAGAATTCTTCCTCCAATGCTGGTGAGCCCTGGAGCTGCAGGACTCAGACAGCAGATGCTGAGAGTCTTACAATCTGTGACCTTCTGGGAAGGCCACCGTGGTCTACAAGACCCTGTGGAGGCCTCCTGACCCCGAGGCCAGTTCAAGGACGTTAGAGAGATATTTTTTCCCGCGAGGCGGGCCCGCCTAACCCACTCCTCGTTGCCTTCCCACGTGGGTAGAGGTTAGTTCACTTCCTGTCATCTATGGGTCTGGAATGTAAAAGAGCCGTCAAAACTAATATACTGGCACTACTAATAATAGCGGATGTTTAACAGCTCTGGTTCTGTACCGATCAGTTCTGAGTACATGATGTATATTAATAGCATTTTTTAAAACTAACCTTTTTATTTTTAGATAACTATAGTTCACACGCAGTTGTAAAAAGTAAGAGAGAAATTCCATGTGTCCTTTACTCAATTTCCCCTGATGGTAATAATGCAGGTCAAACTATAGTGTAATCTTATAGCCAGGAGACTGACACTAAACAGCAAAATACACAACATTTCCATCAACGGAAGGATGCTTTTATAGTCATGTCTACTTTCCTCCTGTCCCCATCCCCTCCTTAAGCCCCAGTCACCACTAATCTGTTTCTCATTTTGATAATTTTGCCATTTCAAGAATGTTATATAAATGGAATCACACTGTGTTTAACCATTTGAGATCGAAACTTTCATTCAGCATGACTCCCTGGAGACTTGCCCAGGCTACTCCAAGTTACTCCAGCCTATTCCAGGTTTCTCCAGGCTACTCTAGGTTTCTCCAGGCTACTCCAGGCTACTCTGTACAACAATACTTTCTTCTACTTTATCGCACAGTAATACTCCATGGAGTGGGTCTACCACACTTTAACTGCTTTCCCACTAACGGATATCTGAGTTATTTCTACTTTGGGTTATTATGAATAAAAGTGTAATAAATTTGTTTGAGAAACTCTCATCTGTACAAGATTGGAGATGGCATACAGGCCAAATCAGAATACCATCCCCAGGCTAAAGCAACCAACTTTCCAGAAAAACACTCATAGAATGGAAAAGAAATTAATCAGCATGCCTCATTTGAGAGTTGCTATGTTTATCAAATTAGCAAAGCAGAGACAATTCAGAAAGATCAGATCATGGGAGACAAGTTTTGATGGGGAGGCAGGCGAAGTTCAGAAAAGCACGGATATCACGGCAGAGCTACGAAAGGGCTCTGGGGCTCTTGGTGATAAAACTAAGGTGTGAAGTAAAAAGGAGCAGAGAACAGACAAAAATCAACTTTAGGAACTTTGAAACCCAGACACAAACTTCTGGACAGTTCCCTGCAGCCTGCTCAATGCTACTGTTTGCAGAGTTCTTGCAATCAATAGTGCAGTAAATATGAGACTTCGTTAACCAAATATCCACTGTTAATCAAGTGACTCAGTCTCTCAAATGCACAGGACTTTCCACATCTATTTTCCCATCCAAATTTCAGCCCTCTCTTTCTCCTTTCTCTTTAATACCATCACTTTTTCAATACATTTTTATTGCGGTAACATTATTTTACAACACTATGTAAGCTGTAGGCGTGCAAGGTCACTTCATCAAATAGGAGACAGCAGCCTGCTCACATCACTTTTTTAATCATCCTCCATCACTGTCCAGTGGACTCCACCACCTTTTGCTCTTGGTCCTTTGCCTCCTTCTGGTAACTTCAGTTTGTTTTGTGTTGTCTGTTTCATTATATTCCATATGAGTGAAATCATTTTATATCTGTCTCTTTTTGACTTATTTCACTTAGCATAATCCCCTTAGTGTCCATCCACATTGTTGCAAGTGGACAGATTTTATCTTTTTTCATAGGTGAGTAGTATTTCGTGGTCCACAAATGGCCCTGCAATGAACACAGGGAAGCACGTAGCTTTTTGAACGAGCTTTTACCTTCTTTGGAAAGAAGTCTAGAAGTAGAATTGCTGGATCATACAGTAGTTCTTTTTTTTTTTTGAGGAAACTGCACTGTTTTCCAAAGTGGCTACACCGATTTACATTCCTACCAACTGTGCATTTTCTCTTTTCTCCACACCCTCGCCAACACTTGTTGTTTCTTGCTGTTTTGATATAAGCCATTCTCACAGGTGTGAGGTGATAGCTCGCTGTGGCTGTGACTTGCATTTCCCTGACAGAAAGAGATGATGACACTGAATCCCACCATTTTTTTGGTGGCAGCAGGCCGGTCTCCGCAGCCTGACTCCTTTAGTCCACCAGTCTGCCTGGTGCATTCACCCAGATCATTCTGTGTTCCTCAGGCTCCATGTTGTTTTCCATCTTGACACTTTATTTAGCATTTCACATATGAAATGTAGTAATACTGTAGTAAACAAGATAGCTCTCCATCTAGACAAAGGTATGAGGCAAAGATGTGGTCTGGCTCACCAAGAGAGAAAAAGAATGCCACGACAATGTTCACCTTAGGTATAGTAAGATGACGATTAACATTTTCCTAAGCACTTATACATGGCTCAGATATTGTGTTAAGCACTTTTTCACATCGCATTTCACATTTCACGTTCTGAGGAGAACATCCCAATAAGGTATATACTGGTTTCATACCTTTTGAAAGTGAGCAAAGTAGATCTGAGAGATTCAATTACATGTTCAAGGTCATGATTCCAAGATTCAAATTCACACAGCCTGATCTCAGAACTCATGCTCGATCTATAATACATCAGCTTAGAAAAGTGCATTTATGAAGGCTCAGAAATTGAGGTGAATCTTCCTTAGCCAGTGTCTATACTGCAGGAGAAAAGGGCAGGAAGAACTAGTCCATGGAGACTTGCCCTGTGGGAGGTCTGATCTGAGTTCTAGGGCTGGAGTTGGCAGCTGTGAGCTTTGTTAGATGTTCTGGATGCCACAGTGGCCTCATATCCCAACCTCCCCTCACATGGTTTTGAATACCTAACTGAAAGAAAGCAAGCAAGGACTGTATAGAGTGACATTTCTACAGAAACCCACATAGAAAAAGATCAGTTTGGACTTTTATTTCTGATCAAATAGAAGTCCAGTCTTTTCACTGAAAACAACTAAAAATGTCAGTGGTAAGGAGTATCAGGCCAAAATCTAAGGAGGGCATGAGTCCAGAATAGCAAGCACAGTATGAAACTATTTGTGTGATGAAAGCATTTCCAAATCCAAAATGAAATCAGGCTTCTGATTTCATAGCCTCATGGGGTTCAGGAACTAAATACCAAGTTGAGGACCTTCCCAAAAGAGGAAGTTAAATGCAAGACTCTGCGAAATATGGGACCCAAAGAGCCACTATATCAGTGTAAAAATGAACCAGAGGTAAAAACAACTACCTATCTAAGCCCCAACCTCTGGATTCTGCAAGAAAAACTGTAACAATGAGTAGAGAATGGAGAAAAAGACCTTCTCTAGAAAGTCATCATTGCAGAGTTACAGCCCAAATTGCATCCACAAGCTGTGATTGGTTAACACATTCCATATTGGTTCAACACCTTTGTAGACTGTACCCCTCGGGGTCCTGCAGAAGTAAATAAAAATGCCTTTTGGAGGAACTCAACTTTTCCTCATTCCTCAAGGGACTGCCAGAAGTGCATGTCCAAGGAAAATGAACAGCACACAGTTGTAAGTGGGTGAGCACACAGGAACTAAGATACAATGAACATGAAGTAAGAGAAAGAGATGTAACCAGGTAAACCCAGAAGACAACGGAAAGTGTGGCAGTTTGGTTTTTCAATCTTCACTGAAAATGCAACCAGATCCCTAAACAAATTTAGGGAACAATAGACTCCCACAGACCCCAAGATATAAGAGAAGGGGGACAGGCCGCTGACAGATATCAGACCTGCATTATACTAACGTGTGCAGAGGAGGACGAGGAAGGATGTAATGGTGGCAGAATAGGATGGAATAGAGAAAAAGAGAACTCTGCCACAGGCAACTAGAATGAACAAAAGAAACAATGCTTGAAAGAATTAGGTGAAAGGATGAAACATTAAAAAATAAAAATGAACACAAACCAAAGATTATTTGCACATCTATGTACGCAGCAGCACTATTCACAGTAGTCAAAAGGTAGAAACAACCGAAGCATCCAAAGTCCTTTGGTGAATGACTGGATGAGCAAAATATGGAATATACATACACAATGGAATGTTCATCAGCTTCAAAAAGGAAGGGTCATTCTAACACAAGCTACAACCATGAATAAAACTTGAAGATGTTCTAGAAAGTAAAATGAACCGGTAAGATAAAAGCAGATCATTGCATGATTCCACTCATATGACGCATTTAGAGTTGTCAATTCCTAGAGACAGAAAGAAGAATGGGGCGGGGCGGGGCAGGGAAGGAATGGGAGCTGCCTAGTCTGATGAGCGTGGAACTGCAGTTCTAGGACAGGCAGTGATGACAACTATGTGAATACACTTAACGACACTGAGTGTACACTTTAAAATGATCAAAATGTTAACCTTTATGCTAAATACATACATATATATATTTACTACAATCTAAAAAAATAATTTCAAAAGAAGAGATGAAGAGAGGTAACTGGTTGGAAGGACTGAAAATAGGCAAAGAAGATTGAACACATGAATAACAGGAATTTCTGAAGGAAGCCAAGGGAAAATAATAGAAGAAATACTAAAACACTATATTTCAAGAAAACATTTCTGAAATTGAAAAATAATCATCTGAAATTACATTTTGAAAGAGAATAATGCATGCATGAAAGTATTGACCTAACCTGATCAATGTGAAGACCTAGTATGATTTGGGACTTAAAAAGTCTCTTGGTACCTGGCAAAAAATAGCACATGACATTTAAGGGAGAGAAAATTAGATGGTTATTAGGAATTGAAAGCCATGCCCTATGAGAGAAGAAATTGAGCAATGTAGTTAAGATACTCAAGAAAAGGGAGTGTCAAGGATTTCATTGGCAGCCAGACTGATTATTTAAGTAGAAAGGGCAGACAAACTTACCAAAACACAGGAACTCAAGAACTCCTGTCTCCCCAGCCCCTTCTGAGGAAATTACTATGGCATGAGTATTAGACAACCAAAATAACTCAAGGGTCAGTGAAACAATGACTGTCAATGAACACTAAACATAAATAATGACTGAGACAGGTCGAATTAAGGTCAAATGGGGTCAGGAATGGAGGAATGTGTCAGGACATGGCAACACGCTTTGGCAGGTATAGTCACACAGCTGTTAAGAATGAGAGGGTCTTGAAACGTTGTCCAAATTTATAGATCTGTGCACCTAAAACAGGTCACATTTTCTGTCTGAAGGTTGTTTTCAATAAACTTAGAAGAAAGGAGGGAGATGGGAAGAGCACCGGCCCAAAATTTTTAAATGTTTTCATGAATCATAATGGAGGTGGTATTAGTATTTTTATCCCAAGGCTATTGGGGGAAATAGGAGAAATTATAGCATAGTCTAATTCTATCACCGCCCTGTCCCCTTGAAAACCAGGATTCTGGGAAAGAAGAGAAGGAATATTGATGTAGTAGAGAGGAGTTTAAATTTAAAAAGCCTTAAAATTGAGGGTATCAACATGAATCCATGAAATATTGTATTTTATTACATTGTAATTCATTTCCTAAAAGTTCCTAAAAATAACAAACAACTCAGCAGCAATGAGCATCCCTGATGACAAAGTATACTACTACATGTAATCAAATAGAAAGCCAATAACCCACGTGAAGCATGCACTACAGATTATAAAAGTTTACCAAAGACTCCTAACAGTTAGCATTTCCTATAATAAGAGACATGCACACATGGACCCCCTTCCTTACCTCCCTTATCCTAGTAAGCGGAATGGGAAGGAGTGACCATCTTTGTGGAAGGTCCCCCTCCTCGTGGGCATTAACTTCTTTGGGAGGACAAGTTCCACTTGAGTAGCCTCTTGTCTGCCAGCACCAGAAGTCCAGAAGTAATGAACACAGAGGAAACCCAAGGGGTAGACAGCCGCCCACTAGCTATAGCATCGGTGAAGAACAGGGCGCAGGGAGATAGCCCTAGCCGCTTCTCTAAAACCTTCTCAGAGGCTGAAAACCTAGACTATTTTAGCCGCAAATAATACACAAAAACTTTCTGAGATCAACTAACCCAAGAAATATTAGAGGAAGAGGTTTTTTAAGGTTATTCATTGTGGAGCCCCAGAACAACCTTATGCTATTCTTTCTCGTTAGTGACAAAAAGAGACTCTAAATAGTATCTCTCTGGGGTTATGATTAATTAATGATCTCACTACCCTCCTTGCTCATTGAATTTTGGTCACATCCACTCCATTCCTCTCTAGTAGAGATTCTTGAGTAAAATAATCAGACACAAATACTGTGGGAATGTCTTCCCTTCCAGAAAATCCCTGGTGGCCACATGCAAAGTGGACTTCTCTTTGCAAAGACCAGGGTAGAGGTAGCTAAGTCAAACCAAAGACCTCATCATAATAGTTATCGATTTTGGGTCTGTTTAGCACATATCTGCATATTAAGAGAGAGCAAAAACATCTGGTCTAAACTGACCTTCTATCTCCACCAGAATGAAGAGCAGCTGGTAGCTTCTTTAGCTGAAGAAAGGAAAAAATCTGGTTTGCTATTCCACTCCATAAGGACTTCATATAAACCAACTGTCAGAATCAGAGAGATTTCACTAATAAAGTTTATGGATAAAATGTGTATGCAAATGTCTCATTGGAAGTATCAACAGATATTCTTCCTCCCTATAACCTTGTCTTGTCTTTCCCTGTACACATCTCTTCTAAACCCCACTCCCTATAATTTCTAACACCTATGGAGGTAGGTATTTATAACCTCTATCTAAAGAGAAAAAAAGATAATCACATTTCCATAGCAAAATTCCAAGGTAGGTTTCTCATTGGTCCAAGTTGAGTCCAATCGCTGTGACCAGTTGGAATTGAAATACTGTCATTGTCCAGGCCTGGGTCATCATCCTATACGTGTAGACAAGATGCTATGACATTCAAGTTCATGTGAAATATGGAGTTGCAGACAGGGAGGAATATATTATCTAAGGAATGTGATAAAGAAGGGTGATTTCAAGAAGGAGATCACTGGTGTGAGCAGTTACAAAAGTCCTCTAGTACAACCCCAAGTCCCAGAGAGATGGGGATACCACACTCCACCCTTCTTAGATACCTTCCTAAAAAGGACCACCAAGACCAGAAGACTATTCCCTGAACAATGGTTGCCTGGTGGCTGTCTGAATTGATACTTTGGCTATCCAATTTTGAAAGTATATAGAATTGAGAATATTATCTCAGCTTCCCTATTCTCCACTGATTTTTCACAATCCATGACTGGAACAGGGTCAGTTCAAAGAGTTTGTTCCACCCGACAGCTACTGCTGGTGCTGATTTGGAATGTCAACAGATGACGGCAGAGCAGTAAACAATGGCTTTGCTGCTGATGTCCTTCACTACTGCCCACCAGGCAGGACTCAACAGAAAGAAGACATGAGAAGTTCTCCTTCCTGGTTGCTTTTGCTCCTCAACAGAATGATTAGGTTTAAGCTTTAATACGAGTTCCTTCCCTAAGTGGAGGCATAAATACATTTCAATGACTGTGAACTGGCTGGAGCAGGGGACGGAGATGTGACTCCACCACTCAGCACATTCATCCTCTTCCTGTTGAGTCTACCCAGGTTTTCCTCTGGGACCACGTGCTTTAGGTTGAATTGCATCCACTTCTTACCCAAAGGATGGGGTGAGACCAGACCACCCAAAGGAGCATTATTGTGGGTACAATGGTCGGTTTAGAGTTGGTCAGATGATTTAAGCTGAGCTCTAAAGATCCTTTTTTTCCTTTTTTGTTTTTAATGGAAAGGTGCAGGTAGGAATGAAGACAGTGGTAGGCAGGCAGGCAGGAAGAGAGAGAGGAGGAAGCATCTTTTATTTATTTTTCATTTAGTTGTTCACACTGGTTGTTTCCCTCCACACCCAGGACTCAAACCCAAGGATATGAACTTCTTAGAAGGTAATTGACCTAACTGCTACTCCACGAGGGTGCACCTAAAGATATTTTTGATTGTAAATGTTGGAGGTCTAGAATCTTTACAGATAGACAGAGATGGAAATGGTGTCTGAGTTGTTCAGTTATTCACAGTCCATTCTGTACACATTACTGAGGAGCTAATTGGTAGCAGTGTGTGTGAGTGTGTGTGTGTAATTATGTATTTTACATACATTTCAATCATTTGAATTTCTTCCAACTACCAAGTCTGACTTTTGTTAACACAAAACAAAATAATAATATGAGAAATTGGGGTGCGGCTCCAGATCATAATCTGGAACTAGTTAGTTTTATTATTATTATCATTATTTTAAAAATTCCTGACATGAACTTTATTTCTTATCCTTCTAACTGAAATGTCCCGAGGCCAGACTTGAAGAGGTTTTTTTGTTTTGTTTTTTTGTTTTTACAAGAGTTAAAATTTAAAAATAATTTAGTAACTGACCTGGAGTTAACATTTCACAGACTGAGTCTTTTAATAAAGTAAGAATAAAAAACAGTGGGATATATAATCTTTAAACATGGAAAACCCTTCCTTAGAAGGTTGCCAGCCTAATTCAATATTTATAGCTTTCACTAACCCTTTAATTCCAACATTTTATGGCTTTATTTAAGCTTTCATAAGCAATATGTTATATTAAACATCCCTTAATAACCTTATAGTATTTGTCTTTTATAGGTGATATTAACTTATTTCTATTTACTTTAATCACTGTGTTCGGTTTTATTTCTGTCATCTTAATTTATGTTGTCTTCATTTTTGAGTGTTTCCCTTTCCAGATTCTAGCAAATTGAGCAAATATTCTTTCTTGATTTTATTTTCTGTAGTAAAATAGGAGTCTGCTTTCCTTTTTTATACTTGTATTTTAATTTACATACCTTTACAAACAAATATATTTCAATCCTTATCTTCTCAGCAATGTCAAGAAGAAATCAGAAGACTACAAAGCCTCCTTACTTAAAAGACACCTAACTTATCATAGCATCCATTCACTTCTACTCTCCACCTACTAAGCTTTATTAAGTAGAATTTTGGTCCAAGGTTAATATTTTGTTATATTTATTTGACAATACCTACATAAATTAAATATATATATTTTTATGTCATACCTCTTCTGTTTTATTAAATATCATTTAACATTTGCATTGAAAGTTTTGCACCTGTATTATCAGCATTTATTTTTCCCTTATTGTATCTCCATCTCTTTTTTTAGTTCCTTTATGTCTGTTCTCTCTAGAATCATTCTTTAAGGATTACTGTGCCTCTTGTATCCTTCCTTCATTTGGCAACTTTTATATTGCACTTTTTATGTCATTGTTCTGTTGGGAGAATACTTTAGTTAGGTATCCCAGATGTCTAAGTAAATCCTTTATGTATAATATTTAATTCTATCATTCAGCCCTTCTATTTTTCTTTATTGAGGAACTTTGATTTACAAAATAATGTAAGTTTAGATGCACAGGCTCACTAGTCGTCAAATATATGATCACAGGCCAGGCCCACCACCAAATTACCAGTCATCTTCCACCACTGTCCATTGGTATTTCGTTTTTAATGGTACCAATCATACTCTACTTTCTCAATTTTATTTTGTATTATTAAAGCATTCTTATTAATAACCCAGGTTTTTGTGTGGGTGGTGCCTTCTCTCAGATCTAAGAGAAGTCTTTTTTGAAGTTATCTTCTGTTTCCTGTACTAACTTTGGTCTGGGTTTAAGCTCTCAACAAGCTCCATTTTTACAGCACCCTTTCATGCCACTTAGTTCCCTTTAGTCTTTGGTGATCTGATTATATTCATAAAGGAGAATTCAAGCCTGTGCCGTGGAATACAGTCACTATTTAAAATCACCATTTGTGGCAGCCGCTAGCCAACTATGGCTATTTAAATTTAAATTAATTACAACGAAATGAAATTAAAATTCATTCATTGATTGCATTAGTCAAGTTATAGTGCTCCATCATTGCTTCTGGCTTAAAGTTATGTTTTTGGGCAGCATGGATTTCCACAGCATTTCTAACCCCACAGACTATTCTTCTCTTCTGTATTGGTCTACAGTGATTAGTTCTGGCACCATAATGGCTTTCCTCCAAGCATGTGGCAGGCCCTGTCCCCCAGGGACAGGGAGTGAGAGTGACAGTTTTGACTGAAGAAGAGATGCATCCATGTGGGCTCCCTTCATGCTATCAGGGGAATTTGACTTCCAGCTATACGGTGTTCCATCTTAGTTGTATTCAGCAAAGATTATTAAGGACAATGACCCATTTCTCTCTCTCTCTAAACTCCAGTCTTGACTTTAGATTAAACAATGATTCCACATAAAATCTGGAAGTAAAGCTACAGTCAGTGTCTCTTTTAAATGAGGAGTTCATGTAATTCTTTTGTTGCTCTCTCATTGATTATCCTTAGGTCATTTCATAGGCCCTTGCTTCCCCCAGACTGCTGTCTCTGGCCTTGATTTTTCTCCAGAGTGCTGTTGGGAGAACTCAGTTTTATAGCTGTTCCCTCATTTATCTACTTGGGATTATGGTTGCTAAGAATCACCATTAATCTGATGCCATATATTTTATCTTTTCCAGACATTTCTCAACTCCAGCATTGCCATTGATTTATTCTGGCTCTTATATTTCTTCTGTCAAGATATGCCCAGTCAGCCATCTTGAACCGAAGTAGCAGCCTGACTTCTTATGCCTTTTCTATCTACAGAATAAGTTTTATGGGCAGTTATAGAATATCAGAGTCAGAAAATTTGAGATTCAGTCTATCCATTCATTTTATAAATGATTAGAGTGAGACTCAGTTAAGGGAACTGACTGATCCAAGCCTCAGCAGCATGATGGTAGCAGAGGCTGGACGAAGAACAAAGGCCCTCACCCCTAGACTGGCCTGATCCAATGTCTTCCGCACCAAGAGCCCTGAGAAGTTATAAGAGGAATTCAACATCTCTGTCCCCTGTACCCCAGGTTCAGAGCATGGCTGTCCTGTTAATCAGCTCTTTCCTAAACGCCTCCTAACACAAAATCATGGAGAATTCAGATTTCTCAATGAAATTTTCAGCAGAACTGAATGAATTTAAGAAGCTCTTCCTTTTAACCAACTAATTAATTTACTCAGAACTCTTTCTCTAAATACCATGTAAACACAAGGTTATTTTTCAAAACTCTAAGAAGAAAGGAGCCTGAAAAAAAGGCACACCATTCTTGCTTAGAAATGATCATGACATTGCTAGGGTGGGGGTGGATAAGAGTAAAAAGCACCACCCACACCTTCACACAGACACAAAAGATCAGGGGTGGGAGCTTATTGTCGGTCTTAGTGAAATGTTTCACCTCGAGCATCTGCCTAATTGCACTGATCTACAATCTGTTTCCACTGAAGCAAAGTAATTAATTGTTTTAAAATCCTTTTTGAGACTTTGGAAAAGTGACCTGAGGTTAATGGTTCATAAACTTCATTTGTGGTTCTATTAGAGAACTGAAAATGTGAGCTGACCTGCTTCTGGACTCGAAAGGAGAGCTTCAGAGATCCGCCATGAGACTAATAGCAATGGCTACAGCTGGGAGTTATTCCTCTTTTGACATATTTAAGGAAAAGAGAAAGAGAAATGCAGATTTCTGACATTGTCCCTTATAGCGTTGGATGAGGTGTTAAGCTTGGAGAGAAGCAGCACATTTTCTCTACACTAGAAATTTCATCTCCTATTCTCATATACTCTAGAATGGTGTTTTGAGCTACAGTCTCTTGTCCTATCTAGGAGCCTATTCCTGTGTACTTGAATCCATGTCCTTGGCCTCAGAGACTGTGATTTTTCTAGGGACACCAAGAAAGCCTATCAATATCGCCTCTGCTATGAGCAACTTGTCATGTGGATCACAGACCCTTAGTTTGGCGATCCCAAGCTCAACTGCATCCAGACACAAGAGAGACAATGCTAATAAGTCAGGGGAAGGGTAGACTGGAGCAACTAGAGGACACACATCCCTCTTATAGAGGTGGCTGATTATCAGTCCCAAGTGACATACAGAAACAGCTGCCCAGTCTCTCCAGTAAAGTCCAAAACCCAGATCATAAATCTGACTTTCACTTGGTGCCGGTAACTAACTCAAACACAGGGACAATTCCAGGTGCCAGCCACACATGTGGAGACAATCTGCCACAGGCCCCTAGTTTGAGAAATAGAGTTTGATTCCCCCAGAAATCTGTATAAAATGTAAAGAAGAAAGGATTAAATAAACAACTTCTGTCTACCAAAAAGACCAGTAGGTCTGCAAAATCCAAAGATGCAACTGGTCTATGGAGCCACACCCGCCTCCCCAGAACATCCTCATTGTAGCTACCAGAAGGACCTCATATAAACTCCTATTTATCCAAATTCTGGGTCAATCTAGAATGTAGTCATTTCAAGAAAGGGAGAGTCTACAAGAAATTGAGTTTTCCTAGGCTATTTCCTAGGGTAGAGGTCCTAAAAGAGTCAAAGCATTGAATTTCAGAGGTATATACACATGAATTAATTACAATGCAACCACAGCAATTTTATTAAATAGCTTTGATCCCCAGTGCCTACTACATGTCAGGATAAGTGACTTATAGACATCATCTTATTTACACAACACACCTAACAGGTATTATCATTATCCCTTTCTACAGACAAGACAGCAGACTCAGAGAGGTTAAGTAGTGCCCCTCGGATCTCACAGGTGCTAACATCTACATTCATTAGAAGATGAGCTCCAAGGTCTATGTGTTATTCTTTGCTTCCCTTCAGGATATTGAGTGGGCTGCTCAACATAATGCTGGAATGATTTTCCTCCCAATCTCCAACGATTCCCAGAGTGGGCTTTAAAGCATGAAAACAGATGGCTGTTGGGTGACGGTGATACATACACTTTCTTAAAACCTTCCAGTGTATATGTGAAATATATAAAAACAATTAGGATAATCAGGAAAATCAGCATGCTATAAAAAAGAATGCGAAAGATTCTTTAGCTTACAACATTTCAAAGCATATGGGACCATATGGATGATATCAATTAGCTAAGATTGGTGAGATAAGGGAAGCAAAACCACAAAAGAGTTTGAGAAAGCAATGGGTGGGCATTGAGAGCATGGGCTAGGCCATAGGGAATATATTGTGGGTTGTTGAGATCTTTCAAAACAACTTTACTGAGATGTAATTCATATATATATATATATATATATATATATATATATATATACACACAATCCACACATTTACAATATACAATTCAGTGGTTTTTAGTATTTTTGCAGATGTGCAATCATTACCACAATTTTAGAACATTTCCATCACCTCCAGAAGAAGCCCTGTGCTCTGCAGCTATCAGCCTATTTCCCGATTCTCCCCAGCTCTAAGTGCCACTAATCTACCTTCTAGCTGTACCAGTTTCCTTATTCTGGACTTTTATATGAATGGGGTCAGAATATGTGATCTCTTGTGACTGACTTCCCTTAGCATAATGTTCTCAAGGTTATTGAGTTGTTGAGATTTGAATGACTTTTAACTATCTTCTCTCCTTCAATTGTTTACTTGGGCAGATTTCTTTTTCTAATCAATTATCTGAGCCTTCTTTTGGCTCTGTAAACCACACCAGTAGCGTACCTATCTGGTGTCCTTACCTAGAACAGTTAAACATTAAGGATTTTCCCTTTGCTGGAATCTCCAGGGAAAGTGCTTAACTGGGCTATTCTTAGAATTTCCAAGAACCATGAGTCAGAATCATTTTACAGAATCAATATCACCAAATATTCAAGTCTCTGTCCTTTTCTCTGATTCCTACTTTCCTTAGAACTTAGCATTTTCAGTGCCTGACCAGCCTTGGGAGAAGGGTTAGATTTGTAAACATTTCAGACATTTCCCAAAAGGACTCTTTATAGAGTGATGTCTATAGGCAGAAACTGGTACTCTGGATCCTTCTCCAAACAGCATCAAAGACACTGTTGCTTGAGGCATCTTCAAAATCATTTGCCTTCTTTTTAATATTATCTTTAAGAGAATAAGCCAATGTTAAAAGAAATAAGAAATGAGTGAGTTTGCTCAAAGCAATGGTGAGAACTGACCATTCTCAAATGATATTGATTAAGGACCTATAAGTGAACTGGAAGGACTAGATGTTAGAAGGTATGTAGATATTTCAGTTTAGTTGATGGGAGATATATATATATATATATATATATATATATATATTTTAAGAGAAAGGAATGTGATGTATGAAAGAACAATGTCCTTTAGAATTAAAAAAATCTGATCCATATCGCAATCCCACAACCTACCAATTGTGTGACATTGGACAAGTAACTAAGCTTCTCTGAGTCTCAATAAAATAAAAATGTTACCTATTCTCTAAAAATGCCAAGAGTTAAAACGTGTTGGGTTTAACCATGACCACCACAACTACGACACCATCACCGCCGTTCTTGAGCATCTGCATGTCAAAACACTATTAGATACTCAAATTGTTAGACACTTAAGGGATTACCTCTCCACCCCCTCTGACAATCTGAAAAAGTAGGCAAGATATTATAATCTTGCCTTCATAGGTGAAACAACTTGTTCAAATAATGATTATCCCCAAATCGCAAGTTAGCAAATGGTAGAATAGAGGGCCAAAACCGGATCTATTGATTACAAAGACATTTATTGCTTTAAAAAGTGAAAGTAAGAATCAAGAACATGAAAAGAGACATTTTTTATCAAGAAGTTAGAAACTCATCTTTTAAAAGTCACGCAAACACTGTAAAATTTAAAATAGGCTATTTTGCATTTTGATGACTGTGTTTAAAACTAGGCAATATTAAATACATGGTTTAAATGCCAGTGTAAGGATGAGAGACTATGTATAGACATCTGGTATACCAACTTCAGTGTCTGCCTGTTGGTCACCCATCTACCCCATGAGAAAAGCTGATATTTTTAGGAAGAGATGCTGTTCAATTCCTCTTAAAAGGGGCTCCTAGAATATAATCTCCCATTCCTGGAACAATCTTGTGACATTCCAGGCAGAGAAATTCTGTCTCCTTCTCAGCAACAAACATTGGGATTTGCCCCCTATCTTGTCCTTGGGTTCTTGCAAAGTCACTACAATTTTAAGTTTTATAAATCAAATCCTACTTCAAATGCAACCAGCGAAGTTGCACTTTTGAAGAATCCTGTCTTGAATCCTCAAGAAAATGGAAGACTGCCTTTGGGACTGAATAGCTAATTTTGAAATTATCCATTTTGTAAATTCAGAATTTTGTTCACAGCTTTCTGAAAACAACCTTTAAACTTTGAAACCAATTTGAAATTCAAGTTTGTAGCTGGGTCTTGTGGGCACTCTTTATCACCTTCGCTGATAAGCATTTAAATATATTCATTAACAAAAATAATTGTTGTCACAGTTAACTACATTAGCACCTTTTAATTGAATTAGAAATTAGATGGGGGTCATGAATATTTCACAGGACTTACAGCTAGCCTTCCCAATTTCCATCTTTAAAAAAAATTCCTTTACATAGTCATAAACAAGTGAATTTGCAAAGTTCAGTTTCCTAGCCTTTCTCATCATTTTGTCACAAGACATCCCTTTGTCAGAAATGAATCAAAAAAGAATATTTAACTTCCATGCTGCTCTTCTAAGTTTACAGTCATGATTCAAGGAGTTCCCTGTCTTTAGGAAACTTTAAATAAAATTTTACTGAATACAATCCAGAAGCTATCAATCCTACAGAGGAGTGTAGAGACTTGTGATATAGATGCCGATTTTCTGATCCAAATATCAGTTGTTCTGCATTGTGGGCAGTTGTCCTGTCTTTGTGTGCTTTTTAGCAACATCCTTGATCTCTATCCATTAGGGTGCCAGTCACTCACGCACACACACAGACACACACACACACACAACACCACTTCAGTTGTGCCAATAAAAATTAGCTCCAGATAATATCTGGATATTCAGAGATTATCCCCATGGAGGGATTTCAAGAACCATCAATAAAATAAGAGGTTCAATCACAAGCTGTTCCTGTCCTGTCGGACCCTTATTTGGATCTTGGCTTCATGCATGTGAGGTAGAAGCAATCATACTAATAGCACTGGGGTGCAGAGAGACCTACACAATGGTACGTGAATAAAAGGCAGAGCTCAATTCGTGTTCATTACCGATTGGCTGTGGTAATTACAGTGGTAATTACAGTGGTCACGGAAACAGCAGCAGAACTTGCATCAAGACCTGAGGGTTGGGGAAGGAGCACTAGCTAACCTGCTTCCACTTATTCTCCCCCCGTGGATGTGCCAGGATATTAAGCAGAGTTCCCTTCCTTGTCCAAAGAAAGATCCCCAGTGATACCTTCAAAGGTCCCGGCTCCTGGAGTCATTAAGCTCGTCCGACGCACCTACATACCACGTCTAGTGGGTAGTCCAGATCTTTCCCCAGCAGAGACACTTGAGGGGCACGGTGCAGTTGAAAAAGGAGTGCAGTTTGGAATCAGGCAGACCTGAATTTCAGACTTGACTTCTGATTCCAGGAGTTCTCGTGTACATTCCTTAATCTCACTGAGCCTCAGATCCCTTAGCTTGAACACAGAGTCACTGAGAATTAGTGCATAGAATGGTTGTGAAAATTAAATGCAATAATGCATGCAGAAGGCTCCCAACACAGTGGTTAATACGCAGTAGCTACTCAGGAATCAGAGGTAATTACAATTTTTATTATAAAGACTATTATGGTATTTACTCTACACAGGGTTTTTCAACTTTGGCACAACCGATGTTTGGGGCTGGATAATTCTTTGCTGTGGGGAGCAGGGCTGTCCGATGCAGTGTATGATGAAAGCAGCATCTCTGGTTAATCACACTGTGCTCCCAGTTGAGAACTACTGCTCTAGAGGAAACAGATTCTCCTCTGAGTCTGCTTAGTCACTCTGCGCTGGGTTAATGCCACCTCTTCAAAGAGATTGTCTTTCTTATGCCAAGTCAGACACTCCCTTCACTCCCTCATAATCATTTGTTTGTGCATATGTCTGGTCTGCTAGACTGGGAGCCCTCAAGGGCAGGCTTGATTTCTGTCTCTATCTGCATTGGCACAGAGTGGAGGGGAGCAGACAGGTGGGGTAGAGAGGAGAATGAGTGACTATTTATTGGGCATCTGTACCACGTCTAGCACAAAGCTAACCTGTTTGCAGCAAGGTTTCCTTTCTTCTCAGTAGATTATGTAGAATGATGTCCATCTTGCCTATGAAGGGTCCTTAGAGAGAAGGGCCTCATTTGAGATGCACAGCCAGTATGTGAGTGCACTTAGGGTTTGAACCCAGGTCTGTGGGCCTCCAAAACTCTCCTCTCCACCGAGCATGCCCCCAAGAGCAGGAAAAGAGAGACGTTCTCCCCAGCCTCTGCTGCACGCAGAGCTCCCCAACCCCTCGAGCCAGAAAGAAGGGTTGTCTCAAGTGAATTCTTTGCCCCATGGATGAGATCAGAAAATTGAGGTGGTGCACCCCAGGGTCAGGAAGTATGCAGAAATGGCTGACTTGCATTAAAAAACAATCCATTCTGGACCCAAACTGGAGGCACCAAGCATTTTTCACTCTCACTGAAAAGGTCAAATCAAAGGCAGCAGGACCCACAGTGAGACCTTTTGGCAATTTCAGAAAGTTCAAGCCTGCAGCTCGGGGCAAAGTAGAGGCTAATTCCCACATCATCCAATCCTCACTCCAACTCCAGCTCCCAACACCAGCTAGCACCAGGCTCGTCTCAGCCGACATCAGCCTGCATGGGGCACAGGTCCTGGGCTCACGCAGGAGGTTCCCACCACCCCAGGCTGCACCATGCGCCAGCACTGCTCCTCTGAGTCAAGAAGCCTCCTCAATTCTGAGGTGCCAAGAAACGCTGTACGTGTGCTCAGGGGGCCATGCAAGTGGGCAGCAGTATCCAAAAGGTTAAGGTCTTCCTTTGCAGATGGCTACCACAGTTGCCATGGATATCTCCTCCTACAGGAGGCTTTGCAAGTTCCACATGAAGGGGCTGAAATTCATAAACTCCTCTGAACTCAGGAAACAAACCAAGTTGGGCTGCAAATGCTGCAACCTATTATTTCGAGCTTGGACGGGGGGCCAGGGTAAGCAGGGGGATGTGTGGAGGGCATTTGGAGTTTCAGTCTCACACGTGCAATTGTGGGTCAGCCTGTGGCTGGTGTGTGGGCACAGTGGAGGGTCAGAGCCAGGCTGTCTGCATATCCAGAAGGGCAGAGATGTATTCAGTTGTTTTCCCAACTAGACCACAGGATACTTGAAGCTAATGGCTGGTTTAATTCATCTCTGCAATCCCATTACATTAGCACCTCGCCCTGTGCCTTGTGGACGTTCAGCGACTTTTTATGGAACAGTTTCACCTGTTTACTTGACGAACACTTTTGAGAACCTGTAACGGGCCGGACACTGTGTTCTGTGCCAAGGTCATTACTGCAGCAAACAAAGCGAGGAACCATTTTCTTCAGGGAGTTTAGGGTCATTGGAGAGATGGGTGGATGGGTGAAGAAACTACCAATGGGAAGACCATTTACATACCCGCCCCTTTGACTGATGTCTGTGTGTGTGTGTGCCCAGAGCTGCTTGTTCATGTCAAAAATGACTTGTCAGGGAGCAGAAGAGTCCATAGGGAGAAGACGAAGAACAGGGGCTCTTTGAATCAGGGTCTGGGTATTTGAGTTCTGAGTGTGTAGCTTATTAGTTGCCTGTCCTTAGTCAACTAATAAGTTGTAGTAATAACTTATTACAAATAACAATAAGTAGAAAATTAATCTGTTTTCCCCAGACTACTTATTCATTGAATAATTATTTACTTTGCACACCCACCATGTGCATTTCCTAGGATCTGGGGGCAGCAGAGAGCAAAGCAGACATAAGCCTTCCTGGAATAATTATAACAAAGCACCATGAGTGTCACAAAAGGGAGGCTTTGTGCACAGCAGGGGCAGTGGCAAGAGGTCCCAAGGTGACTCAGGGAGCAAGGGAGGGCATCTGAAGGAAGTGGTCCCTATACCAAGAGTCAGCCAGCTGTCAAGTGGAAGGGAGATGGTCACAGGGAAAAGAAACAGTGTGCACAGAAGCCTCGGGGCGAGGAGCGTGACATGTTCAGTGAGCTCGAGGGAATCAAACAGGGAGCAATGCCGAGTGTGAAGGAGAGAAAAGGCTGAGGACATGAGAGAGCGCCCATGTAACCTTATGTGCGTGTATGACTGTGTGTGAGTGTGTGTGTGTGTGTGTGTGTGTGTGTGTGCATCTGTCCAGGCATATGAGTGCATCTGAATGCGCACAGTACATGTGTATGTACAAGCACACGAGTGTGGATAAGTATGCAGCCTCACAAAGAGGTGTGCAGATACCATGACCAGAAGGCCGCAGACAGTGGAATAAGACTTCCTATGGGAACTCGGTAACCACAGAGCAAAATCAATAGTCCAACCAAATTGCTTTTATAGATAATATATCATGTAAGAAAGGTTTTAATTAAAGTGAGGTCTCCACAAAAGATGTGTCTGAGACTTGCAGATCTCTGCTCTGCTCAGGCAGCGCACAGGGCAGGTGGGGACGAGCTGGTGACCACTGGAGAACATTCCCTGTCCTCTGCTGCCTGGGGCCCACAGCACCCGCTTCTATGGAAATTCATGAGAAAAGAGCACAATTAAGAAATGCTGTTAAGTCAGTAAACAAATACTCTACCATTGGTAGAGTATTGGTAATTGGCAGTTAACAAAACAGATAAAAACAAAGAACAACTTTCGCCTGATAGATGAGAAATACTTTAAACCACAATATTCAGTTAGACAAGGGCGCAGGATATGAGTTCAGTGATGGGATCGTATACTGGTGCCTGTTTGCTGAAGGGCAGTGGACCATGTGCACATGAAACTTGAAACCAGACATGCCTTTGGACTCAGCATCTCCACTTCCAGGAATTTAGTCAAAGGAAATAATCGCTCGAGTGGGCAGGTTAAAAGTAAGAAAGTGCTCATGGAAGCATTGTTTGTAATATGAGAAGGGGGGTGTGACAGAGCAGTCATCCCGAGTTCCCATAACTGCCCTCTAAGGCAGAGAACAAAAGGTGGTCCGCGCCCCCGTGAAGAATCGGGCAGGGTGAACAGTGGTGAGCTGGGAAATGCTACTATCTGGGGTGGGAGGGGTGACTGTCAGATCACCCTAATTTCCACCCTGAAAATATTCTGCTTGGGCTGATTTCCACCCGCCAACATGTCCCCCAGGGATGGCTTCTGGAGGAGACACTAGCAGTCGGGCTCACGGATGACACAAACTGGCTCCAGCAAGCCCTGGAGTAGACGGACTCTCAGGGCATGGCGACCAGTCCCTTTCTCCCCAGGCCCTACAGCAAACAGAAAAGACAGGGGAGGGTTTTCTTTTGGGGAAGAGAGTCCCTGGCCATTTTACTCCGTGCAGCCACATGAGCGAGGCATAAGGACAGAGCCCACTAAGTTTGGAGGCATTTCCAAGAGGGGTGACCCACGCCCTCCCTCCGGGCTGACCATCGACTCTAGTGTTCCTGAGCTGCAGACAATAGTCACCCTCCATCTCAAGTGCCAGCAACCCAAGGTGGCAGGGGTACAGGAGGGGATAGGAGATGGCACACGTGACTGAAGCTATGAAATGACCGGAGCCGGGTCTTCAAAGCCAATGGGACACTTTTAATACCAGATATGTGTCTCTCTGACTTAGAGAGAGATCGCTTTGAGGACGCCCACTAGTGACAGGAAAGGGAGTATTTAAAAGACTGGAGTGAGTAGCAATTACTGGAAAATTTAAATTATTTTCTGTTTTTCATCAACAACGTTGGACTGGTGAGTCACAGGAGTCACACTGTTGAAACACCCGTGCCCATCCAACAGCAATGAAACATGATGCATTGAGTGAGCTCAGGGACAGCGTGCAGCCATTCAAAGGCCTTTCTCTGCATTGCGTGCACACTTTTTACTTATCTCTTTTACAAACATTAATTCCACAGACCCACTTTCATTAGATGGCTCATAACACTGTAAGCTGAAGATGCTCCCTCAGCTGACTGACGGTGCTGGTGCCGGCACTGGGGATGCGAACCCGCCATAGTTACCAGCATGGCGCTATGACCACAATAAATTGGTAAGTGGGAATAAAAGTGATTCACAAATCACTATGTATAATTGCACTCTGTAAAAAGGACAAAAAAGTTTATAACCATCTGTACAGAAAGACGGCTTGAAATACACTGAGAGCGCTTGTTCTGGGTAGTCATCCACCCCGTCATTCCATCATCCCTTAGCCTGGCCCTTTGTTTTACTGACATTGAAGTTCTCACTGCGAATCTGAGACACTCTGCCAGGCACTCGGACTCTTCCGTTTCACCTATGTAGCTTTCTCCAAGAAGTTTTTAAAGCAGGGCAGGGAAACAGGGAGCTTTCTCTTTGCTGAAAAAGGAAGCATCAGCACCGAGCATGTGGAACCTAATGCCATTGTTCTTTCTCCATTCTGTGAATCCTGACTATTTGAGCAGTTGCCATCAGAACCGTAAGAATGACAGCACACGTTTATTTAGTATTGACTATTCTGCTACCCACCTTAGTCAGACTGGGGTAACTTTTATCCCCATTTTCTTATCAGAAAACTGAGGCAGAAATCAGTTGCTACAGTGCTGGGCCCCCTCCCTTCCCTAGCTTGGGCCTTGAGGCAATTTTCTCCGCCCTCTCTGGGTGACTGCCCTGAAGCACCTGGGAGAGCAGGCACACGCACACACCCAGAAGTGGACTGGGACGGGGCTGACCTGGGTTACTGCAGGGGACCCGGCAATCAGAGGGAAAGGCAGGGGAATGCAGTCAAATGTGAGATAGTAAGTCTGGAGCCAATGAGCTGAGAGAGGGAGAACGCATAGGAAACAAAATGTCATGAGTCCCTCCAGCCTGGAAAAGGGATTTAGAGGTTACTGCTTAAAAAAAATTCTTGACATTGTCAGACCTTGTAGTTCTGGAGTAAATTTAGGAGTCAGTGTACCTGCGGCCCTCCCACAGCTCCCTCCCCTACTGGTGGAAGTTAGGAGTGGAGGGTCAGGTGCCACTGTGATGAGGCTGGAGCAGGAGGGCCCTTCTGAGCGGTGGGAAAATGCTACAGGCTAGATGCTGCGGCTGGGTGAAGGGGAGTGATCTTAGGCTCCATCGACCAGAGGTAGTGTGGGGTGTGGGAGATGAGTTTGGGGGTCTCAGAGTAAGAGTCTCATGGAGCCTGGAGAAAGTAGGAAGGAAGGTGAGGGATGTCAACTGAGATCATCAGGGTGAGTTGGTTGCATTTAGAAGGACTAAGACAGGAAGGATGCAGCCATCAGGACAGCTGGCAGCCATAAGGATGTCTACTGAGGCAGTATGGTGTGTGTCATGCTTCCTTGCAGAGACTCGTGATGCTTTGAGTCGCCATGCTGAGATAGCTGATGTCTGGGGGATGAGAGCGATTCTGTGATGCTGAGGACATCCAGCTCAGGGTCGTTGTCTTCCCACTGGACACTGCATTAGCATCAGCCTCACTGCCCTCATATCTAAAACCTGAGGCCGAGAGGTGGCTGCGGGGAGAGAATGTATCCCCCTGAGTTGAGCTTTCTTCTACCATCCCTGCTGGACTTCAGACTTGCTCTGGCGTCTGCTGAATTGATGGGGAGTGTTGGGTATAGGAGTGCTTTACAGGAGCTTCCCAGAGATCAGGGCAGGAGAACCCAGGGACAATGCAATTTGTGTTTTGGGGGAACAGAGATCTGAGCACAGATTCAGGGTTGTGGTTGAAATCATGTCAGCAAGCACTTCTGAGCCCAAAGAGCAGAGAGTAATAACATCAACTACAACTAACTCCATCTTCATACATATGAGATTCGTATCATTATGCCCATTTTACAGGCTAGAAGGGACACAGTGGTGACGCAACTTAGTTCAGACCACCCAAGCAGTGAGTGGCAGGGCTAGGATTCCGGTCCAGGTCACCCAATCACACATGCTCTTAACCACTTGGCATCCAGCTCCAGTGTGGGAGAGATTGACCACCTGTAAGAGGAGCCCCAGGAAACACTAGAGCCAAACAGCATGGCCTTGGGGAGCCCTGGGTCACTTCTAGCTGATTATCAAAATAAGGCGGAGTCAGGAGGAAACAATTTCCTCCTAGATCACAAATTAGTGGTGACATCTAAAGGCTTAAGATGGAGATGATCAAAGTGAGAGGGCCCCTTTGGTGCCCGCATGACCGGAGAGGAAGCAGGGGAGAAGAACGCTGTGGTAGAAAACACGGGGGCCCAGCAGAGCAGGCAGGGTGGTAAAGGCGGAGCAATCAGGAGAGACCACAGGGGAGCCAGAGCTACCTGGGGAGAAATTTGCATGAAGCTGGGACTTCTGGTTTCAGCAGGTGGAGCCCAGACATACTCGTGCCCAGACTAGTGAGCTCGCGAGAAATTATAAATATTTCCCTCTTCCTAGTGACTGTTACAGAGAGGCAAGATACAATTTTCTTGAAGAAGCAACAGGGCCAGGTAAGTTCATTTTCCTCAGATTTCAAAAATGTTTCTATTAGGGAAAGGAAGATTCAGGATGCTCTGAGCAGGGGAGCGATTTCAAGGTGACCTTGCTCAAGGAGCCAGCATTATGAAATGTTTTTGATGGAGTGGAACAAGATAAGCTGCTCATATTGTGGAAGGGTTTGGAGCCCCGGACACCAGTTGAAGGAAGAAAATTCAATTTCTGGCATAACACTGTGGTTTTCTGACTTCCAGAAGAATATACACATCCACCCCTCCCTTTCCCCTCATGAAAGCAGAATGCTCCTCACTTGTCATCCCGACACAGGCAGGCTTGTGAAGCCAGGTTTGCACAGCACAGGTGACGCTACCTGTAGGTATCTGGAAACAGGACCGTTGCTTTAGCCTCGCGTGGCTAGGATTGGGACTGGGGCAGGAGTGGTGGCGGTGGGGTTATTTCAACATGCTGTTTTTGTTTGCCCATAAAAAGGTGATACAGAAATCCGCACACTCCCCCCACCCCATATCTACCTAACTGTGCAGGAGAACTGTGTACATGGATGCAAATATTCTATATTGGTGCTGTCCAAAATGGCAGCCACGATTTATAGCTACTGAGCACTGGAAATGAGTCATGGAGAAGCTCAGCTTAAAATCTGACTTTTATTTTTATTCACTTAAGTAGCCACATGTGCCTAGCAGCTGCCTCTATGGCCAACAAACACTCGGAATCAGGGGAAAGAGCATGACCCATAAGCCAATGCAAAACAGGCTTGAATTTTGTCTCTGCCGTTCACTAGCTGTGCGACCTTCGGCAGGTGTCTTAACCTCTCTGACTCCTGAGATTCCCACTGGAAAAATGAGGATGCTGAGATCTACGGTGTGGGACAGCTGTGGAAATGAGTTCTGTAGACAGATGACCGGACAGGCCATCTGCGCTTAGCAGACTGCAGCTGTACTTAGTAAGGAATAAGGATGCTTCGTGATTAGTTTGCAAGTCTGAGTTGTGAACATGGGCTCTCACTGACACCGACTGTGCAAAGTGAAGTTGGGGAATGAGGGGTCTTCTACACAGTTTTCTGGGGAAAGGCAGGGAAGTAGAGAGTGGGAAGTGATGAGACCACGGGGAACCAAACCACAGCACAAGGACCCCTGCAGGGTCAGGGACCCCTCACCAGGCAGTAGGTGGGGCAGATGAATAAGACTGGTAGGCTGCCTTTCACCACCCCAGCTCTGCGGAGAAGAGGTGCCTCCCCTAGAGCGCTGTGGCGTCAGAGGACCTGAGAGGCTGTCACGCTGCTAGAGAGGGCAGGGGTGCGGAGAGCGTGCTGAGACCCAGAGGAGACAGCGATGAGCCAAACCTGGGGGGCTGCAGCATGGGCACAGGCGGGGCAGGATGGACAAGAAGCAGGGACATCAGTGTAGAGATGACTCAACAAAATCAAGATGGATCTGTCCTTCGACCCAGCAGTCTTGCTTCCAGGCGTCTGCCCAGAGAACACACAATTCTACCAGCAAAATGTATCTGCACCCCGAGGTTCGCAGCAGCACCGTCACAGCAGCCAAGACATGGACACAACCTACATGCCCGTCACCGATGATGGACAGAGACGCTGGGGTCTAGATACTCAGCAGAGTTCTATGCAGCGGTTAAAAAAGATGACTGTGTCTTTGGCAACAACCAGGATGGAACGGCAGGTGATTATGCTAAGTGAGATAGGTCAGAAAGAAAATGAGTACAGTTTGTTTTTACTCATAGGTGGAAAATAAAGAAACAAACTTGAACGGATGTCAACACAATTCAAAGGACACAAGACTGTGGTTATGTGTGGGGGGGTGTTGATGGGAATAAGGGAAGGAAGGAGGGAACAAGGTGGCGGCATGGGGTCCAAGAACTTCGGGGGGCGGTGGGGGGGAGTGGGGGGAGGTGAAACACACACAGACTTTAAAGCATACAGAAATGTAAAGAAAAGAAAAAAGAAAACAATGTTAAAAACAGAAGTAGAAAGACAGAGGAAGCCCAAGAGAGCAGAAAAAGAAAAGACAGGCACACAGACAGACTCACAGAAATTGCTAAGAGATAAAGACAGAGACGGAGGCAAAACAAGAAAGAAAGAGGCAGAGCAAGACTGAGGGACAGACACATCTTCTCCCTCTCTCTCCCCACCTCCCCCTCCTCTCTCTCTCTCTCTCTCTCTCTCTCTCTCTCTCTCTCACACACACACACACACACACACACACACACACACAGAAGGAGAGAGGAACAGGGAGACATGAAAAGAGAGGAGAGATAAGCAGAAGAGGGAAAACGAGAAGAAACAAGTGCCTCTGGAAAGGCACGAAGGCCCCCAGACACCACAGTTCAGAAAAGAGCGGACTAAGAGGATGGATGATGTTCCCAAAAAGCTCCCAGAAAATAGAACATTGAGGGATCTGGCCTGGTGGGCTCAGGGGGAGGCCAGGGCCCGAAAGCAGCCCAGAGGCGCTGCCCCAGAAGGGCGGGCTGCAGTGAAGTACGCCTGCCCTGAGGTGGTGCTGTTTTCTGCCAGCTGGCCTCTAGCTCTGGCTCCTCCGGGTCTCAGAGCAGCAGTGGGGGCAGAGGATCTATCCAGCAGCCCTGCTCGCCCACTCTCCCGCCCTTTTCTCGAGAGTCGTTAATCTTGGAGGACAGGTTGGTCTTTTATTAGCTATCTCCAAGGGTCAGCTTAGAAGTATCTGAGGAGATACGGTTCAGAATGTCATTTGTCATCGGGGGGGCCTGACGGAGGCCACATTGATTCAGCCCCTTCCTGGCCTCCAGTTAACTTAGGAAGCCACAGCTGCTCTCAACCTTTTCCCTAAATGGAGCTTTGATGCCTCTCGCCCTCCTTTGTGTAGGCACAGGGCAGGGCAGGGAGAAGAGCGGTGCTGGGTTGGTCTATAGTCGGGGAAACTGGCCTTGTGTCCCTGTTCCAGCAATGCTGTTCCCCACTGGGCCAGCTGGCTCCACCTGGGCTGTGGGTCACACTCTTCTGGGAGTTTTTTAAGCTTCTGATTTCCTTGCTCTGGGGTAGGGTCATGCCCTGCATTTAAAAAAAAAATTTTTATTGTAGTAATTATTCTATACATTAAAATAATTTCCTATGTATAGATTCCCCATTTCTTAGATATATTTCAACACATTATGCCCTCCACCAAATCAAGTGTTCTTCCCCATTGTTCGGTGGGCTCCGCCACTGTGTGCCCCTGCCCACCCCATTCCCTTTTGGTCACCTCAGTTCTGTTGCAAATGTTTCAGGGTTGGTTATGTTTCATCTGTTCCTTTGTTTTGTCTGTTCTCATTCCACTTGTGAGTGAGGTTATCTGGTATCTGTCTTTCTTCTTTTGACTTGTTTCACTGAGCATCATCCCCTCTAGATCCATCCATGTTGATTTAAACGACAGGGTGCCATCTCTTCTAAGGGCTGTGTAGTGTCCACTGTGTCTATGCACCATGTCTTCTTGATCCCTTCATCTAGGCCCTGCATTTCTTATGTGCACTTAGGTGATTCTAATGAGCAGACAGGACTTAGATACACTGAGCCAGTTCATCCCTTCTTGTCATCATTCAAGTCTTCAGCCAGGGCCACCACTTATGAGAAGTCCTGCCTGAGAAGTCTCCCTCCAAACAACTCTCTACTGCAACACTCCATTCACTTTATACAGACCGTTCATCACTATTTAAATACTGAGTTAGAGCCTGGATTTTTAAGCCAAAGCATGTGGATTCAGATCCCTGAGCAAGCCCTCAATGCCGAGGAGACTGGGGGCCCCGTTTTCATCTGTGTAGTGAGGGTGCTGCCACGCCCCAGAGTTCTGACCAGGCCTGGGTACACAGGGCAACGTGCAGAGGAGCGCGAGGGTGTGGCCCAGCGGACACAGGGTCAGAGTGCGCCACCAGGATCCCCCGTTTTTGTTTGTCCCCCTTGAGTGTAAGCTCCAGGACAGCTCTAGGCCATGACGACCCTCGTCATCATCCACATGTGATGGATGAGGAAACCGAGGCACAGAGAAAGGAACTTATCTGAGGGACTGGGTCTGAGTGGGACTGTGACCTGCTGCTCTGGAGCCGGGGGAGGGCAGGTAGGCAGATGGTGCAGCTGCTGGGGGCTGGACCGCAGGCCTGCAGCAGGATGAGCTGTGGCGCCCAAGTGGGTGTGAGTCGAAGGAGGGGCACGAGTCTGGGGCAGGCAGTGTGGGGGCTCTGGGAAGGCAGGGCATCGGGCTGGTGTGGGTGTTACCTGGAGAGGTGAGGAGAAGAGAGCAAGCAGGGCCGGGGCTGTGGCGCACTGACACTTTATCTAGGATGTATCTCTGCTACACGAGGTGGAGAGCAACCCTGTCTCGTCCTACCCTGGACCTTGGTCTCACGCCTTTGAAACGAAAACTCTAGGCTCTGGAATCGAATGGGTGTGAGGGCTCTAGGGTTGAACCCCTCTCGTCGGGATTAGAAACGCACCAGCGTGACGGGCGCGCACACCACTGTGTCCACCCTGCTCGTCTCATCTGCAGTGGTGGCCACACGAGCCCCTCGGAGGGCCGGCGGCAGGCCGGGAGGCATTAAACCATGGCGCGCACTGCACGCGCTGTGAATGAAAGCTGGTGACACTGACAAGCGCCCCTTTCCAGGGCTGGTACAGACAAGAAGGGCAACAGGTGGCACCTCTTCCTCTGCCAGGGAGGCTGGGGGGGGAGACAAACATCCTGGTTTCCTTTGGACTGACAGGTTACCTCACAGAAGCGACGTTCAGTGGTAAAGCCAGGAAAAATCAGGGCAACTTAGTCAGCCTGAAGCAGTACTATTTAATTATTTTTTTAATTCATTAAGCAAAAAAAGAAAAGAGATAGATTCAAACTACCGCAGCAGGGACAGGTTAGTTCTCACCCTGGACTGCTGCTCACCGAACAAAAGGCCTTTGGCAAAGAAGGCAGCAGAGAGCTGGAAGGAGCCAGGAGACACTCTGAAGCTTCTCTCTTTCGATGAAATGTCAGCGTCACTGCTCCCTGGGACGAGCAGCTCGGTGTCTGCTCGCCTGTGACCATCATCCTCACAGAGCCGGCAGCGCACGTCCAGACTCCAGACAGCAGAGGTTTCTGGAGGATGCGCAGCCTGATTCTGATGAACGGTTGAGGGGAAGGCATACGCTTGGTGGCACGCAGCCCAATCTCAGAGAAAGTGCTTTGATGGAAAGATTCATGATAGCCTTCCCAGCTGCAGACACAAGACCTCAACTCCCCGTTCCAAGAGCCCTAAGGCTCAGGCCTCCCACCTGCTGAACGACGATGCTGCGTCAGGGCTTGGACTGGGCAGCTTTACAGCATATTATTTGCCAGTCCCAGGAAAGCAGGGCAGCTCAGAAAAGGAGGCTGCAGGACGCGGGGGACCCTGAAGCCCTTTCTCACCCGCAGTGTTGACTGGAGGTGCCCGGAGGCCTGCATAAGGGCGTCTCTGTGCCCGCTGTCTTGAGAGGGCAGGGGCCCCGGCCAGCGAGAGGGGGCACGCTGGGCTCCCTCAAGCGGAGAGAACTGGGCACTGCCACTGCTCCCCAGGGAAAGTATCACTTCACAGCCTGCACACAGTGCCTCACCTGTGCAGCACAGCGGTCGTGTGTCCCTGACACGCAGCCGAGGGCCAGGAGCTGGTAGACTCACAGAGGCCCGCCGTCTCTCTACCTGACTTTGGGCAGCAGGGCAGGGTCATTAAGAGATCAACTCTGCATTACTTCCCTCAACTTGATATTACGAAAATTTTCAAATATTCAGAAAAGTTGTGAAAGTAATACAATAAAAACCACATAGATTCAATAGCTAGTATTTTGTTATAATTGTTCTATCATCCATTCAGCCATCTACCCATTCATCCATATCTAATTGCGTGTATGCTTTTGTAACTTCTCCTGAATCATTTAAAATTACAGACATGGCTCTTTAAAGTTAAACAGCTTGGTCTCCTACAAGCAAGGTGTTTCTTTCCACAATCACAGTATCATTATGACACCTAAGAAAATGAGCAAAGATTCCTGAATATCTAATATTAAAATTTAAATTTCGTTTGTTCCAAGAATACATTTTAAAACTTTCTAAACCACTATCCAATCAAGATTCATACACTATATTTGTTTATTGTCTTTGTTGTACCTTTTAACCTAGATACCCCCTACACACACACGCATGCATGCACACGCGCATTTTTATGCAGTTGATTTTTATGAGTCTGGATGAGTTGTCTTGTAGAATATCCTATATCTGGATTTGTCTGATTTCCTTCATGTGATGTCACTTGACTTGTGTCTCTGTTTCCTATATTTTCTATAAATTGGAATTTTGGTCTAAATTAGATTCAGATTAAATTAGATTGCAGTTAATTTGAGTTAGAGTCATGTTTTCCTCCTTGGGGAAGGATCCTTTATACATAGATGAGGCTCTGTTTGTCATAGTGAATCCCACCACAAGGTATGTAGCATGAAGGTGCCCCACAATCACCTGGTTAAGGGGTGACACAGATTTTGTCCATTCAGAAGGCACGCTTCACCCCCTTGCCTTTAGAAATGCACAGGCACCAGGCAAAATTCACGTTCCCCAGTCACCCAGTAGGGATGCATCCATTGCCGATTCTTGCACAGAATGATTATCAGATAGCCACTTTAAAAAAGATACTTCCAGATCTTTCCTCCCATTACTCCTTTTACAATAACTGGTATTAAAGAAGCCTGTTCTTTTTGTGTTTTTTTTCTTTCTCTCTTTTTTTTTTCTCTCTCTCTGACTCTACCTCAGTCTCATGAGTCTCTGTGGATTTATGGCACTTTAGTCATTCGATGTATAACAATCAACTTCTGTCATTTGTCATGCTAAAATTGTCCCAGATTTGGCCACTTCAAGTCCCATAGCTGGATACAACGCTCCTTTGACAGGTCTCCACATTGTGTCCCTTCTTTGGCTTCTAGAACGACAACATGACCCAGGCTCACCTCGGTCTTCCCTGCCCCAGACCCGAATCAGCCATCTCTCCACAGACGCGCCTGGACGCCGAGACCCGGGCTCTAGTGTGAGGAGCAGATTCTGCTGCCACAGAACGTGGGCTTAAACCCTGGCTCTGCCACCAGCTGTGAGCCCTCTGACACATCACAGCCATGCTCTCTTCTCCTCTGTAGACGGGGATAATAACTACATCCCACCTTGTAAGTTATTAAAGGATTAACTATTTATTTGTGAGATCGTTTGAGCGGTACTTGGCACCATAGTGATTGCTAAACAGATGTTTGCTAAATATATAATGTCTCATAGTTTATTCAGATGAAGGGAGAGGGTAGAAAAGACCCTCAGGCATCCAGAAACAGAAGACTAACCCTTTAAAAAATTATTCTCTTCAATTGTGATAGGCATAAGTAAAAATATAACAATATATTTATTTTTACCCATTCCTTTCTATTCATGACAAGTGATACTGATTTGACATTTGGGGTCATGAAATGGTTTCCTTTTAAAAAAGAAAGCAAATCTTTATTGAAGATGTAATACAAAATTCCCTTTAAAAAAAATACATTTCAAGTAAGCCAATTTCTAAAAATCAAATTGCTATGGAATGTCAGAATGTCAGAATGTCATGCGGATGGTATGACAGTCATCAAGGTTTGGGCAACAACTGTTATCCAGTTGCCTGGAGAGAAACCCAGCCATTGTTTAGAATGATTTCCAACTGGAAATGGAAATGATCTTAATATTCTCTGGAGGCATGTTCTCTGATGTCCTCCCACTTCTGGGTCTTCATCCTTCAGAGCTGATGAACCAATAGCAAACCTGAGAGGATGGAAACGGAGCTTAGAGGTCACTATTCCTAATTCTATTAACCCACTGTATTCAATTTTACCACCCGCTTTTCTGTGCTGACACTGGGTGGGGAGAGGGTTGCAATTTTGAGGAGATGGCACATATATATGTATATAATATGGAATTATATATATATTTGTATATAACTATTTCTTGTGATCTCTGAAAGATCCTCTTATACAGAATCAGAGAACTGTGTGCTGGTGGAACCTCTGTGCAGGAAATGAAATCTCCCTTTCTAGCCCCCATAACCTCTGATTCTTTTTATCGCTCCCAGGACCCCAAAGAGCCTTGACTACCAAAAAGGGATCCGTTGACCAGGAAGTGCACAAGATCCTTAAAATGAATTTTCAAGCTAGAAAGGAGTAGCACCAAAGATGACCGCACTCTCGGGCACCGAGGATGACGCACTAAAGCAGAAAAAGCTTCCAGGAAGAGGGTAATGTCTGTGCATGGGAACTGCCTTATTGACTCAAAGATTCAGTTTAGTGCTTTGACGTCAACCCCTCAGCCCTTTGATGGGTGTATATCACGTGCCAGCATGGAGGGCAGCACAGGCCAGAGATTCCAGCTGCTGTGATCACCACTGGCTGCAGGTCTTTTCCTCCAAGGTCCTGGCTGGAAACATGAGCTCGTAATCAGATAGCAATTTCAGGGTCTTTAGGAAGCCATTTAATTGGGCAGTTGCTGTAGAGTGACTATTTCTAAGAATTTGGAGATTGTTCACATGGGAGGGGTGCCCTACCCTAACCCTTCAGCTTTTTCCCTTGTTCTTTCTTTCAGTGATTTAACTTACTCTCATGCAATTTCAGAGACTGGGGGCCTCTCACTGAGAAAGTGACCTAATCCAACTATACTGGGCTCCTCTCCAGCACACGTTTGAGTGCAGTACACAGAAACTGACGGTGTTCCTAAGTCAACAACTGGGACATGCATTTGCCCAAAATAAGTGCCTGCTGGGACAGCAAGACAGGCTATTTTAAGTGGAACTTCCCCAGAAAATCTGGGGTGTCAGCATCTACATTTTCTGCAGGGGTCCACTCCAGTGCATTTGCACAGGCCGTTTCAGCGTCTGTCTGTGTGTGTCTCACATGTCCACAGCGTCTGCCAGGAGCTGTGTTTGTGCCTGACAGATGAGAAGGCGGACCTGAGCCCACAACTCTTGTGTGAGTGGAATATAGAATTTCTGGGAATAAATAAGCCTGGAGAAAGCAGAATCCTGTAAACAAAGTGGGGTTTGAGTAGGGTATCTTGATTTTCCCTGTCCTGGATTCCTCTATTGAAATCATCAGAATGCAGTTTCTCAAGTCCGAGGTCTTTACATAATGGTACTTACCTGGAGAAAACGTTTAATTTAAATTTTTGTCTTGTCATTATGATTAGAATGTCAAAATAATTAAGAAAAAAATAAAGCCTGACTATGGAGACAGAACCATCAAATCGGTTGAAGTATACACCTGCCAACCCATGAACCAGGGATCTGGAATTTAAGGACAGTTAGATGCATGGAAAGGAAACTGCAAAGTCGAGAACTGGGGGTTCTGTTTCCCCAGGAGAGCATTCAATAAAAATTAGTTCAATAAATGAATGAATGAATAAACTGGACATTAACTGCAGATGAAGTGGTCTATATACTTTATGCTTTTTATTTTAGAATCTTGAAAAACAAATCTGATTGGCTCAACCCGAACTATGAACCGATTCATATCAGATGACATGGACTCACCCTGGTCCAGTTTGGACCAGTATGGCCACCAGAGTGGACCCTATAGTATCCACGGTGCTGTCTGTTAGGTCTGGTCAGAGACTGGTGGGCACTACGAAGGGGGACATGGATTGAGCAGACATCCTACAACTTGACCTCAGCTTCCAGCTCTTCTTCGCTAAGGAAGTGATAAGGAGTCTTCCTCAGCAGCTAAGAGAACTACCCTGGTCTGGTCTAAGTGATCTTTAGAGGTCTTCATTCTATTTTGGAATGACCATGTCTTGCTTTTATTCTAAAGTCCTGAGCATTGCATCTGAATTTATTTTAGTGGTTTAATTCTACAGCAGATGCTGTTTCCTCCGAATACATTCTGTTGCCATATTACAGTTCATTCTCTGCCTCTATCTCCCTTACCCAAGTGCCCTGCTGCTGTACTTCTGTTCTTTTTAGCATTCAAGTCTTTCCTGCAGAATTAATATTCTTTTGTGGAACTCAGCAAGGGTTGGCTATTGTGTCTGAGTGAGAAGATTATTCTTCTTTCAGACATGAACTGTAAATAGGGTCTCCACTACATATGGGAATGTAGCTGTGACACTTTTGGAAAAGTGCCATCACACAGTCCTCTAACCCTAGAAAGGGCAGCTAATGGCTTGATGGTTCAATTACTCCCTTTGCAGTGTTATGTGACTTGCACTTACATTGGGGGACTCCATATGGTGAGCTATCTGCATACCATCTAGTCATGACCATGAGAAAGGGCTCTGAGTGTCGTGGATGCAGGAATATAACAGGACCATCAGGCTACCCACTTCGCATGTCCTCATCCTCTTGAAACGTTAGATGTGGGCATTTGACTTACTCTGTCAAACGAAATGTGAACATAAATAGGACATGCCACTTCTAAGTAGAAAACATAAGGACCACAGTGTGATTTTCCATGCATTTTAACCCTCCACTGTGGTGCTGAGAATGTTCTAGAGTGGCCGCTCTGTATATATTGGTCCTGGAGACAGAAGGAGCATCCCCGGCTAAACCATGATAGGCTCCCTTTCAAGTCATGAAGGAATGGGGTTGCTTGTTACCACGATGTAGATGAACTCATCCTAACTCAGCTCATCTTAACTGATTTGTAATATATATGCAAGATACAAGGTTCCTTTCATGAGTTTATTCATTGATCTACAATAGATGCAGTACATTTATTATGCAAAAGGAATTTAAAGCAAAGAGAAATAGAGTGGATTGAAAGAAATGATATCAAGCAGGATACATATATACACATATGTGCACATAAATGTTTTCTTTGCTTTATTTGTTTGATATATGTGGACACATGTAAGTATGTCCATATATATGCACATATATAGGTAATTACAAAATAATAGGGTTGAGTTCTGACTGCAGGATAATGCAGAGTGCTAACTATTTTGCATGGATTAGCTTATAAAGGTGTTGCTCTGTTTAAGTGGAACCATTTTGCAGTTTATGGGGGACACACTGGAGGCCACTAAGATTCTGGCACTCAGCCAGCATTGCATAGCTACCCTGTGGGAGAGCTGGGCTGCAGACAGCGGCGTGTTTGCCTCTATAAGACGTAACCACTACACTATATTGCCTCTTTCCACACACTGAGATCTTTCCGGGTTTCTTTGGAGAAGCACAAGAAAGCCAAGAAAATAAAAACTCTGCCCTTTTAAATCCTTGCAGCCAGTCAGGCTCTCTGGTTTGCTTTGACAGGCTGTCTTCCCTTCAGAATGAAAAGAGAGGCTGCCTGGACAGAAATAAAGGCCAGTTGCTTGGCGGAGCAGAGCCTCTGACTGCAGGAGGAGGGAGGCGCAGTCCTGCGCACACCTGGGCCCGCGCTGGGGTTGCACCTCTACCCAGGAAGAGAACCCCTCCCCTGCCTGCTTTTACACAGACTCGGGAAAATGTGAGGCTTATGCTGAAAATGCACTGAGACCACCATTAATCAACCAACCAATAGGGAAAGGGAAGGGATGGAAAGGCATATTGTTATGGTAGGAAAACGATTTGTGAAAAGAGATAAGATCTGAGGTGCTAGAGGTTGCTTTTGGTTGGTTGGTTGATTTTTGCAGACACTTTTTCCATTTTAAAGTCTTAAAAGTTATGTAGGGGTTTTCTAGCCACAGAGTAAGTCAATGAAGGCAGCCACCAACACATTTATCCATTCATTCAAAAATCACTTTCTGAATGCTCACCATGCAGGTGACTGGGACGTGGAGACAGAAGAGATTTTATGTAACCGGCACCTACAGAAAGCCTGCTACGTGCCAGAATCTGCTCTGGGCATTGTGCATGGACGAACTCAACTTGATGCTTATAAGAACCCAATGAGGTAAATGCTATTATTCTCTCCATTTTGTAGAAGGGGAAACAGAGGCCCAGAGAAGTTGAGTCATCTTGTGTCATCAGCCTAGGATCTGGGCGCCAGCAGTTGGACTCCAACAAGGTTCCTTTACTCACTGCCTCTCGTGGGACCTTGTTCCTCATGCTCGCAGGTGAGTGGGAAACAGGAACTTAGCAACAAGTCACTCCTTTCGGGGTTGTGAGTTTTACAGTATGAAACCTATTTTGATCGAGATATCCAAGGGGAATAATTCAGTTCTACTCTGGAACAGGAGAGAGAGCATCACTGGGAAAGAGATCCTTAAATGTCATCAAGCATTTATTAGTCAGGTGGGCAGGTGGAGGGAGGGCCCACAAATGGAGGGGCTGGCTTGAGAAGTGCGCAGAGGGGTGAGACAGCCTGGTTCGGTCAGGAAAGGCAGGAACCCTGCAAGGAAGGGCAAGGTCAAATGGGTCCGTATCAGTAGAGCCGAGGTGGTAAACCAACTCATACCCTTGTTTCATAATCAGGGGCTCTATTTCAGTGTTGTTCAAACTTTAATGTGTACGCCATCACAGAGGATCTTGTTAAGAGACAGCTTTTGACTCAGTAGGGCTATGGTTGGTCTCAGATTTTACATTTGTAACCATTACCCCATGGGTCATGCCCAAGCTTCCAAGGTGGGGCACCCTTGGAGTAGTAAGGGTTCAATCACTGAGGTCACTATTATCCTAAGGCCTAAACTACCTGAGATGAGAGTAAGAATACAGCCCAACGCCTCTTATTAATTGGCTTCACTGCAGGTCCTGGGGAGACTAAGACACAGATACTGGAGGTCCTGTAACTCAATCAGTCTGTCCCCAATGCAAACCGAGAAAGGAAGGAGAGAACTGGCTGTTTTTCATATACTTCATCTCATTTATTTCCCCCCAGATTTCTATGAAACTGCCATCATTCCTCCCTAAGAGAATGGGAAACAAGAGTTTAAGGAGGAAGGATAACTTCCCAAAATTGATCAGCCAGTCAATTGGATTCAAAGTTAGGTCTCTTGGATTTCTCTGCCTCATTTAAACTTTACAGCCATAAGCTGATGGCATTCTGCTTTTATTTACTTTGAGCTTGACTGTGTCTCTTTAGGTTTAGAGAGTGAACATTTTTTCTCCATAAATTTAATTGCTGACATAAAGGGAAAAAATCTTGAAGTAATTGAACAAGAAGATGTTTACAACCCTCTTTGAGCCATAGAGCTGCTGGCACACACACAAAAAATTTATGAGTTAGGATCGGGGAAATAAAAAGAAGGGGAAGACCAAGACAGATGTAGCTGCAGAAATGGCTGAAGAATATATGGGTTGACGCCCTGACACTGGCATGCTCAGCTGGGTAGCTTTTTGGAAACCAATTGACCATTTAATCAAGATTTACTTAATAAACTCTCCAACTTGCCAGAGTTACGACTTCTAGAGACAACTCTATAAATTACAAGAAGGTGGTGTGTTAGTTGCTGCAGCTCTTTCAGGAGGACTGAGATGGCAGGGGTGGTAAAGGTCATCGTCCAGGAGACTGGAGGCCGTCACTGGAGGGCTGGGACCTTTTCAGAGGAGTGGTTCTGATGTTTGCACCCAATCCAGATAAATGCCCACAGATGTTCCGTGAACTTGATCAACTCGCTTCTCAGCATGAATACAAAACTGATTGGGCCAAATCAGAGCTCGTGCCAGTGAAGGCTGGCTGCATACAGAAATAAAATCAGCCACCTCCCATTTACTTAGAAGTCTCCGGCTTAAAATATACTGCAGGAAAATGTGCGCTTCACTTTAGAGCAAGAGCCAAATTGCACAGCGACAAAATTATTCCCATCATCGTGACAGCCTCAGCCAATCGTTCCCTTTTTTAATGTGCTGAAAGGAGGCGAGTTGGCATCATTAAAGGTATTTTGTCCCAAAAATAAAGCAAGAAATATGGAGAAAGTAGAAGCAGAAGAAGGAGCCCACGCTTAGCTCTAATCTGAGTCTGGACTATTGAGTAGCATCTTCCCTGTGTCCTGAAGGTCTGAAGAAAGCAGCTGTATCTATTGCCCACTGATGGCCCTGGCTGGCATGGGCACACATGTTTTCTCTCGTAATCCAGCTCCTGTTTTTCAAGTAGGGCCCCTTCCACTATATGACTGTCCCCAGTAGTCTATTTTAAAAATCTGTTTTTTTATTTCTCTTGTTTACCTTGCTATATGCTTTTTCAGATATTGAATTCTTTCATCTTCACACTTGCTTGATGAACTACCATTGTATCATGTCTTCTGATTCAGTCTCTCCTAAGTACTGAGTCAAGGAGATAACGGATGTTATATCCTTTCATTTCTTCTCGAATTAGATCAATGGTCCCTTTATCCTTCCCCCTGTCCGTTATTGCCTGATGGAGTTCTGGAAGCCAATCCAGGATGCTCTGATATGAAGATCATGTGCAATGGAATGACTGATACAACCAGTGCTCAGCCAGCCTCACCAAGGGATCCTCGCTCTTGAGTTATGAGTGATGCTTCTTCATACCCATCTTTGCCTTCATCATCGAGAGAGAAAAGGACTTACTCAGCCCTTCACCTGGTTTCAGCAATCCTGATGTTCAGATGTCTAATGCCTTTTTAGTATCTTATTCAGATTATCATGCTCACCCTTGAGAACGGACAGATTTTCTTTTTTTTCCTGTGCTAAATCTCACTTTGTTCTCTTTTTGAACTCCATCCTTGGAAATTAGATTTTGTTATTTTTGGCTGTTTTTAGTATATGACTAAGATTTTCTTTACAGCATAGTTACTTAATATCCCTTTTCAGAATATTACTTAATGAGAAAAGGAGTAAACTCTTCACACACCTCTGAGAATAGGTCCCTAAGTTTTACTTCAGAGGAAATTTGTCACCATTGATTTTAAGAATAAAGGTTGTACAGATGAAGGAGGAACATATTATTGAAATCAAAGCCCAGTAATTCAAGGATGATCAAAGGTCTTGCTTTACATGTCAAGTCAAATCAGTCACTAGTGTTGCCTGGAAAGCCGTAGTGAGAAATATTTTTGAGGTTAAGTTCAGACTGGATGAAATAATATGGTGGGATGGACTGGTAACATCTGCCATGGCTGAATCTGGAGAGGTGGCAGAACATCCATTCACTTCTTAAAATGTTAAGCCAAGCATAATATAATCCACAGGTTTGTCATATATCTATATCTATCTGTATATACACATATATGTGTGTACATATACATACATATATATAGACATACATACACATATATGAAACAAAGAAGTTTCCATAAAATTCCCAATGTCCAAGCAAAATATCGTGTTATTCTCCCCAAGATGTCACTTCTATCCAACAGTGATGAAGGACTTTTGGCAGTTTGGTGGTGGGTATGGTATGCCGACATATATTTGATTTATGGAAAACCACCCATATGGGCTTATAGTATTTTGTAAAGGAAAGTTACCTCAATAAGTATTTTATTTATTATAATATTTATTTATAGAATATATTATTGTATATTATATAATATATATTATATAATAGATAATATTTATTATATGTATATTATTTATTACATGTGCCAACTCTGATTGAGTAATGGTTGTCAGGAGTGCTGGGTTAAGCTCCGTAATTGATAAATAAAGTCTCTCACAAATGAAGGAGTGGACACATGCCACATGTATCCTGCATTTTGCTCTCTTGGCTTACTTAACTGCTAATTAATGCCACCTGCCATTTATTATGTTCTGAAGACTGTAATAAAGCAGTAAAGGCTTTGAAAGCATCCCACAGAGTTAGGGTATGGGTTATTTCATAGAGAATAAGTAGAAATAACTTGAATATGGCAAAATGTTAATAATTCTATACTTTAAATTAAAATTATTAACATATTAAAATTATATTAAAATTAAAATATATATACTTTAAAATATACTTCCTTCTTGCCCATATAAAATAGTTACAAAGATGATCATTTGTTGGCCACAGCACAAGTATCTGTAGCACTTACATCATATTTCAAAAACAGATAGAAAAATAAAAGCAACACCTCCAAATAATATGATAATCACATGAAAAACTAGACTATATAAAGAGGTCCTGATATCAACAAGAAAAAGACAAAACCGAGTATACGTACACTCAGTGATTTCTTAGTGCTGATAAAATATATAGCGAAGCTGGAAATTCCTACTCTTTCTTGATCCATCAAGTTGATCCCTGCACACATCTAGAGAAATTCATACCTATACACAGACACACTGTCACTCATCATACCATATTTTACTTCAAAATTCTTATCTAAGAAGCTAGCAAAGTTAGTTTCTTAAATGCTGGTGTCAGTAAGAATATTGTTGCCGGTAAAGTGGCTTAAACAGAGAAAAATTTACCTCCCATAAGAAGCCTAGGAAAGTTGCTTAATTTTGCAACTCAACACTGACCTTAAGAACCCGAATTATTTCCACTTCTCTGAGTTGCTATGGTTGGCTTTCTGACCCTTTCTTTCACACTTGTTCACTTCTTGATCACATCTCTGTCTTAATGATAATGTGTAGGGACTGCAGATTGAGTCTTCAATCGTGCTATTGATTTTCCTTTTAATTTGTCATTCTAGAATAATCATAGATGCACATGAAATTGCAAAAATAGTACAAGGGGGCCCTGTGCACCTATCACCTGATTTCTCCCAATGGTCGTGTCTTACACCACTTTATAGGAATATCAAAACCATGAAAATAACATTGGTACAATGTGTGTGTGTAACTCTGTGTCATTTTATCATATCTCTATGAAGCTACCACCACAATCAATCATCTATTTCATCACCATAGAGGTTTTCCTCATGATTCCCTTTACAGTCACACATACCTAGTTCCTATGTTCATCTCTAACCCCTGGAAACCACTATTTTGTTCCCCAGTTTTAACATTATTCTGAATAGTAAAATATAGCCGCTTCCTTTGTAAAGCATATAAATATAAGATGGGTGGGGGTGTGCCCTTGTGGCTCAGGGGGCTGAGACGCTGCTGTGTGGACCACAGACAGTTCAAGGACACAGGTTTGAGGCCCCAAACCAGGGTGAAAAACCAAAATGAGTAACTAAATCATAAATAAAGATGTTTCTTCCTCCCCTCCCTTCTTTACTCCCTCCCCTCCTTTCTTCTTTCAATGCTTCATCTTCCTCTCTCTTCTTTCCTCTCATTAAAAAATCAATATGGATGGAAGGCGGATCAATGAATGAATTGACAGATGGGTGGATGGATGGATGGATGGATGGGTGAATGGATGAGTAGAGGGAAAGAATGATAAAGTAAATATAACGAAGTATATATATACACAAAGTATTATATATATTATATATATTATATATATATGTATAACAAAGAATAATTACAATGTGGAGGGTATCTGGGTCCTCACTGCACAGCTCTAAGTTTGTCAGTATGTTTGAAAATTTTAGTGGGTACAGAATCAATCCAAATGCCTGCCAATAAGGAATGAGTAAGAATTATATGTCTACAATAGATTGCAACATTTAAAATTAAGGAATTAAATCTATATGTAACAACATGGATACATCTCAAAAACAATACAGTGAGTAATAAAAAGGTAAGTAACAGAATAAACCATCTGGTATGATTTAAGCTAACACCAAATAATATAAGAACAATCACTATTTTAAAGTTGCTTTTTCTACTTGATTTTATAATTAATTACAAAACAACATCTAGTGTGATATCTGCACATTATTAACAAGGGTACATGGGTAGAAGTTGTATTCTTATGTTTCCTATTTGAAAGTATTTTATTATTAAATTAAATTTAAATTTAAATAGAACTTAAAATTAAAAATACATTAACCTACATATAATGAATCTATAACCTCAAAATTATACCTCAGAAAAATGAGTCATCTTATATTTATGTCCTCCTCAAATTATAGGACACATCTGTCATTTACTTTATTTTAAAGAATAAGATCCTTTTGGGAGAAAAACACATTATCCTGAAAGGACTTCAATCAATGCTAGCTTTGGATTTTTATAGGGGTCCCAAGACAGCATCAGTAAAGCAGGTAGCAGGTAAATTTAACACACACTTAGTAATTATTCCTTGGGAGTATAGCCTTTCCAGTGCAAGTGTGGTTTACCGTTGTAAATGAAATGGGTAAGACCACTTTAAAATGAAATAGACTAAGATCTTGGACTGTGGTATGAACAGAGAGACACAGAAAAAATATTAAAACAACAACCAAAACCTATGAATACTTCTCTTTATCACAAAAGTTAAAATGGTGAGAGGAAATGAGTTTTGATTTTTTTTTGAGTAGCTGAAAATATTCTATTTCTTCATCTGGATGGCTATGACAAAAATACTCACTTTATAATTATCTATTGAGCTGTTCACATGTTTTATGCATATCTCTGCATTTTTATGTTTCACAATAAAAGAAGAGGTATTCTAAATTTGTGCAAAGTAGGACTGGTGGCTTGGAATACAATTTCTAGTTGCATCATCATTTGTGAAGTAAAAAACTGCTGTATCTCGGGTGCTTTAGATGGGTGAGAAACTGGCACGCTCAGGAAAACAGGGAAAAGTTCAGAAGTGTCTCTAGTCAAACCAGAGAAAATCATGCAGAAATGCATGTGGAAATTCTGAATGACAATGTTTCCTGAAATGTGAATAAAAAGAAGACTCGTTTCTAAATTATGATTTCATATTTAATTTTAAATTTATGTGTAACTAAACAATAAACTCATTATTCTCCTTAGACTATTTCATCTGTGTAAATGGATAATGTATGGGTACATAGGGTATCAATGTAATTGGCTACAGCTTTGGGAATGTGGGGAAGGAAACAATGACCACCATTTACCTGGGACACCTTCTTTGCAGGCACATACAGTCTTTCATAGTTTAACAAACCATTGCTCAGATCTCTCTCTCTCTCAGTGTCGCTGACAGACTTGCGAAATTTTAGACTTTATCTAGAAAGATTTTTACAAATCATTCTGTTTCCCCTCATTCTCTCACATAGAGAAAGAGAAGGAGGGAGAGTTTGATATCCCTGAAGGAAAGATTACCCCCCAAAGACTCAGAGATAAAGAAAAATAATAGAGTTGTCAAAAAGATTTCACTCTCTGCATGGTCTTGATAGATATTTGTCAACTCTGTCAGAATGGCTTGTCATTCTGATGCTTTGCTTGTCCCTGAAAAACAAGAAGCTACTCGCACAACTGCGCAAAAACAATGGTTAGATAGATAGAATCTGCACGTTCCTGAATCATTATGCCAGAAGGAGATATGGCAGAATAAATCGGGGCTAAATGGCAAAAATCTAATGTTTGATGAGAAAATATTTATCATGGGTCACTGTTGTATCGTTTTCAGGATGCTGAGGTAGGGCTGGAGAGAGACGATAAGTAAATTCACCCTGTGAAAAATGAAATAAAAATACTTATCAATTCATGAAAGGCCAAAGAATGTTAAGTCTTGGAGCAGTTATAAACCACTGTACTTCATACACTGCATTTGAAGGCAAGTTAAAACAAAAAAACACTGCCGTTGAGTTTACAAAACGATTTTTAAAGCTATGTTTTTTATTTGATCATGAAAAGCAAAAAACATAAATTGAGAATTCTGATGATCTATTTGCATAGCCTATTATCAGACTGCCCTTCAGTGATATCTAAAGAGAAGTTCTCTCTGGTATTTGATTACATGACATTGGCACATTCCTATGGGATAAGTTATAAGGTGTAAAATTGATGTGAGGTCTACTCAAGGCACCGAGGAAGTTCATTATGGGTGGTGTGGAAACTGTCCGACAGAACTCTGTTCTACATGTTATTAACATGCTTAGAAATTTCATAGTCTCACAAGAGAATAAAGAATTGTGCGTGGGCACAAGTACTAGGAAGGCTATTTGACAGTAAGTACTTTGGGGGTCCAAGAAGTCAAAAGACTTCAAGAGTGATATTTAAATATCTGTGTATAAATATATACATATATGCATGTCCATATATCTACATATATATGTATTATGTAGTAGATTGTCAATAAATATTTGTTGGATAATAAAGTGTATTCAGTGAAGGCCTGGGAATAGGCCAACCCAGTTCAAAAATACACACATGAATCCAAGTGCACAAGGATTCCATTGGCTTCTGGAAAATGGCAAAATCCCAGGGGTGTGTGTACTCACTCCAAAGAAAGGGAAGCAAAAGCCTAGTTCAGTCAAGAACAGTGATGCAATTAGGCTATGACTGCTATTAGGAGGTAGAGTTTTCAACTAAGAATTTCACTCTATTTTAAAAATAATCTATGGTTTCCTTCTTTTTTTAGGAAATAGTCTTAATCTTCACTATAACCATATTTGGACACAAAATTCTAGAAGCAGATCTATGCGTGTGATCAAGGAAGTGCTTACAAGAGGCAGAGAGCCAGCTAGAGGAGGAGGAGCTAAGGAAGAGTGAAGTTTCAGGTCCTGCCCTGACCCTAGCTTGAGCCCTCAGAGGGAGGGAGCATAAATTCTACTTCAGAATTTCTTATGTCTCAGGACAGGGAGACTGGGGTGTCTGTGCTCCCCATCAATCGTAGGTGATGGGCCACCCCCAGAGAGTATAAGCTCAGTTCTCAGTACAGTGAGGAGGCGCCAATAGATGAGGAGCCATCCTCTGAAAAAGGTCAAAATGACGGTCATTAGCAGTGAAGCAGAGGGGCTGGGGACGTATGCTCAAAATGATGAAAGGGGGAGACGTGGGAGAGCCAGCAAACACGTCTGCCGCAGCAGTGACCTACAAAGCCAACATGAACGTGACCCGAATGACCTCTCCATGATCATCTCTTCCCAAACTCTGTATGAGTCAGGGTCTTCAAAGAAAAAGAACTAATGTCAATAGATTTCTTAGAAGGAACTGGCTCACTTGATGACGGCGACATAGTCCCACAATCTGCCAGTTGCAGCTGGAAGCCAGGAGTGCTGGTGGTGCAGTTCCAGCTCAGTCTGAAAGCGTGAGCACCAGTGTGGTTTTAAGTAGCGGTCTGAGTGCAAAAAAGATGGATGTGTCAATCCAAACACAGACAGAGAGAGAACATTCTCCCTTATTCTTTCTGTTCTGTTCAGGGCTCCTACAGGTTGAAGGAGGCCCACCCACATCAGGGAGGGCTCCAGGGTTACTCTCATCCAGAAGCAGCCTCACGGCCACACCCAGAATGATGTTTAACCAAATAATGTGGGCATCCCGTGGCTCAATCACATGAACACATCAAATGAACCAGCACACTCCCCTGGGTCTCCATATCCAGACCAGAGGCTCAGTACAGGCAAATGCACAGACGTGAGCTGACCAAGATGAAGCCGGCCCGAGAAAGGGGCGCCGGCTAAGTTGCAGAGTTCTGAAAGCGGTGCCACTGAAAGGGCACCATCAAGTAAGGCTGCTTCAAGAAGAAGCCCATTTTTCCCCCTTTTTTTCCAGTGAGTCTTGTGTTTATAAAGCACAGACTGGCTCTGTGTTGTTATATTGAGCTCCAGATGTCAAAGGAGAAGACAGAGTTCTTTGCTCCACAACATGCCTTCTCAAAGGAGATGATATCATTCCCAAGGGGTGAAAATTGGTTCTTCAGAGGGAAGTGCAAGACAATCTTAGTCTTTTATGTATAAAGCAGTTATTCATACAGTACAGAAGCATCAATACAGTGTGTGTGTGTGTGTGTGTGTGTATATATATATGTGTGTATATATATATATATATATATATAATGTTCAAGTTTCATGGGGAGAATATTAGGGAAAATGTCTAAAAAGGCTCAGGAGGTGGAAGTAATAAGAACAATAAGAAGAATAATGAAAGGGTGAGAAACACTGCTCTAAAACCAGAGACAGCTAAAGCCAGTCGGGAGCGCCTCCTGCATCTAATGTCTTATAAAGGACACTCACAGACCCAGACGCTCCGGAATCAGAAAGAGAGCTGTGTTGCTCAGAGGAGCCTGGATAATGAATGTACTGCAGGAAGCTGGCATGCTTTCTGACTCCCACCCATCCTTTGTGTCTAAAGTTGGACGCATACTATTGCTACCTAAAACCCATTTAGAAAGCTGAGTAGACAGGATAGACAAAATGGGAGGAAAAAAACCCAACCAATCTAGTGAGTGATCCCATGCTTTGCTTATCAGGTGATAATTCTGAAGCATTAGACTCAACTCTGGTCGACTGTTAGCTTCACAGTTGGAGTCTGTTTCATTCATTCATTCATTCAGTCAGTCTGTGTCTTACTGAGCATCCACTATGAAGCATGTTTCTAGACATAGGGCTTGGTAATGGGAAGCACTGACACACAGTGATAAAAATCAGGTTTGGTCCAGGAAAAATTCAAATTCCACAGCAGAGCAAAATACCTAAGACAATGACACAAACCTGCATTTTAACGACTAACCCTCCATCCCATGGTCAGCACATGATGAGCGTCCCACCCTGACTAGTAGGAGGCAGAGGGGTTGTGCCCTACAGGGGAGTTCCACTCTGGCAAGCTTCTTAATCCATGTTTCAGGGCAGTTGGGACTAAGTGAAATTTGAGGAATGAAGAAGGAAAATGAAGACTAAATAAATAAATAACAGAAGTTTTAACTGGCTCCTTCTGATCTCCCTGCTGTGACTGTATCATGGAGTTGGCAGCTTGTCACACAGTTGCTAGGCAACCGTGTGCAGCGGGCGCCTGTCAGCCGTGTTTTCCGGCTCCCGGGCTGAGTCTCCTGGCGCCTGGGCTGAAGTCCGGCTCTACCTCACTGTGGCCAGGCACCGGGGGTGCCCTGGGCAGCCCTATAAACAAACCTCTGACCTACTGCTCCAAACTGCCTCGTGGGCAAGTTCTTGATAAAACTTCAGCACTTCTTCAATGACTTCAGCACTCTGGCTGAGTTTGCTGAAAAGGACTCCGGTGACCTCATGTCCAGGTCTTGTGAGCCCCTCAGGTACGTCAGAGGAGAAACAGAAGAAGCGGAACGCTGAGTGTCTCCTCCCAGAAGTGCTAGACCTCAAGGGAGCCTCACTCCGATGCTGACTTTGATTTCCTTGTGCCTGAAGCCCACAGAGAATGGGCTTGGCAGTCAGACCGAGCTGGGTCTGTCTCATCTAGCCTTGAGACTGTGCCTCTGTTTTCTCATCTCTGAAGTGGAGACAGCAGTGCCTCTGTCCCAGGATCGTGTAGAGTATTTTCTGAGCCAATAACAGGGAAAACGTTGAGCACACTGCCCGGCATACAGTGAGCAGTCCACAACATTTAGTAGTTCTTCTGCAGACATCCATGAAGAACTGCAAAGCATTTAGGGTCCTGGAGCTAGAAGGGAAATGAGTGATTGCTGAATCTCCTTCTTCCTTGAGTAAGGAACCTGAGACTGAGAGTGGCCTGAAGTCACAGAGCTAGGAAGCAATCAGAAGTTTCAGTCATCACCTTGAGACCTGACCAGCATGGATACAAAAAGAACACACCTGTGCTGAAGACATCTTGCAGGAAAATGAGTACCACTACTCTATAGACACAGCTACCCAGAAATAGCCTGTTCATTCTAAACAAGCATCATGTACTTCAATCAATGTCATATAGACAATATCTGAATATTTCCCTGGTGGCAGACAGAATAGCCTGTCACATTCAGAAGAAAATCCATCCTGCTTTCTATGCTACCCAAGACTGCTGGCTGGGCTACTGTTCCTATTTTGCCCAATTCTTCCCCACACCCACTAATGTTGTTGTTGATCTTCAAACATGGCAAGGAGGATCCTGCCCCAGGACCTTTGCACAAGCTACTGCCTTTGTTTAGAATGTAGATATTCACATGGTCCCCTCCTCCACATTCTCCTAGGCACTCCTCAAAGACAGTCATAGCCTCATCGAAGCTTTTCTTGTCTCTCAAATGCAATCTTGTAAACTCCTTCCCCCACTTCCCTGCTTCTAGAACTTGTCACCTCCTGACACATTACCTCTGTCTGGTGTCTGTGATCACTCCCCATCACTACACTGTATGCTTCAGAGGGCACCATTTTTATTCTTTGGTTCACTGTTGTATTTTCAGCATCTAGAACTGTTCCTACGTGAGGTGTTGAGTAGACATTACTGATTAAATGATATCTCTTTCTCTTTTTGTGTGAAGTTAGCTCCCCCTTTCTTTCCCCACTTTTGCCTTCCTAACTCCTACTCATCCTTCATAAAGAGGAGTTTTCAGAGGTCAAGCTCCCTGCTCCCAATCCCAAAATTTCCAGCTATTCTGATTTTCCCTGCAGACTGCTAGGCCACTTGAGCGCAGCACCTGCATATTAGCCATCTTTTTATTCCCAGAATACAGTGTGTTCCTGGCATCATGTACATGCATAAAATGTTGCTAAATTGATGACTTTATTTACTGAATGCTCACTTCTAGTCACGAATCAGACTATCAGGGTTTCTGAACCTTGGCACCTGACGTTGGGGCAGGATAATGCTTTTTGTGAAGTGCTGTCCTGTGTATTATAGAATGCTCAGTAGCATTCCTGGTCTCTACCCATATGCCAATAGCACACAGCACAATGGCACAGAGTGACAACTAGTAGATCTGCAGATGTTAACAAATATCCCCTGGAGGAAAACTTGTCCCAGTTGAGAACCATTGGTCTAAGTGTTTCATGTAAATTAATTAATCCAATCCTCATAACAACGCTGTATGGGGAAGTGCTAGTATTGAATCTGTATTATAGATGAGCAGAGTGGGGTTCAGAGAGGTTAAGCAGCTCACTGGGATTTACACAGCTGAGAATAACTAGATGTGCTAGACAGTCTATTCTCGAACGTTGCCAGTTAACCATTTACCACTTAAGGGTGAAGGGGTGGAGGATAGGGAGATGGGATAGCATGTGTTTTATTATATCCTGGCACTATTCTAAGTCCTTACATGGATGACCTCACTCAATCCTATTTAGCTTTTGACACAATCAGCATTATTTTTACCATTTACAGAGAAAAGTGAGGCAGAGCAAGTGCCCAGCTCACTAGAGGCAGAGCCATCAGGTAGCTGGACTAGGAAGCCCATGGTGGGTGAGGGAGGATTCCCACTCCGCTCCAAGTCTGTGCAAAGTCACTCTGTCCTTCACTCAGCCCTCCCTGCCAGGCAGGTCTTGGCACAGTCCCCAGGTTCCCCTTAAAATAGTTTCACTGCTCCTTGTGCTCAATGTGTCCAGCTCTCCAGGGCACTGAGCCCTGAGGGTCTCAGAGAGTGATTTCATGTTCCAAAGTGGTTCTATACAGGAAGCCAGCTGTGGAGAGGATGCGCCAGAGGCATCCCCAGGGCTGGAACTTCCAAAACGGGGACAGCCTTTGTCTTCAACCAAACGTGAGTCACAAAGAACATGAGCAGAGCCATGTGGGGAGATTCTGGGGGTGTTTTTAGAATAGTAGGAGAGTCTCCTCTTAGAAAATAATACAAGAAGAGGCACTGTGAGGCACCATCTCCAATTCTCTTCCTTTCAGTAGTTACCAAAGCAGAGATAGTGTGTTTCAAAGGCATCTCCTGCTATGATTGCCTCCATGTTTAAAATAATGATCGAATCATTTCCCCACAGACATTTCATCCAATGAGCCCAAATAGGATTATTAAGAAATTGCAAGGTCTTGCAGGAAATATCTCTTCTGACCTTGGGCATTGTTAGTCAGGCTGACTCAGAGAAAATAAAATCCCCTTTCATTGTTAGAGATGACAGTTCTGCAGCCTCCTCTCCAAGTAGGGTGACCCCAAGGTGGCAGGGAAGAACCACTCTGAATGAAGGATAATTGATCACCTGTGCACACAGATACAGCCACTTCCTATACCATGGGAGGGGGAGGCACTGTATCTGTACAGGTGTGTGTGTGCATGTGTGTGTGACTGTCTTTGTGATTCCCCACAGCAAGGCAGTGTTAGCTTCTCTTAAGCAATGTTCTTGGCCTCACCAAGATGTTGGGGAAAAGATTATAGTAGACACACAGTCGATTGTCCTGACAAGTATTTTGTTGTTGTTGCTAAAAGCCCAGTTTGATATGTAGATAAGAATAGTGAAGACCACATGAGAAGAGATGAGGGAAGACTTACACTATCAGATATTGAAATGTATTCTAAAGCTCTAATAATTATACTGCTAAATAAGTGTATACAAGAGTTGGCCAAAGGATCGATGAATCGAAACACATACCTTCAAAACAAATAGCACACACTCTTTGTTCTCTCCCTCTCTTTCCTCCCTTCTATACACACACATACACACACATTTCACTGGCATTTCAGATCTGTAGGGAGAAGATTTGTTAATCAGTGTATACATAGGAAAACAGCACTCTAGGTATTTCACGCAGAGAGGAATTTAATGCAGGAAGTTGATTACAAATGTACAGAAAAAGAAGAACAAAGGGGAGTAAGTCATGTTGCCCAGAGATGAACACTATTAGCATCTAGGTTCTAGGGCTAGAGAATTAAAATAGAAGGGGTAATGTTATCAAGAACCTATGAATCTGCATTCCTGTTGATATTGCTGCCAGAAGCAGATAAACAGCTTTAACATTTTTCCTACTTTAATCCCATAAGACTGCCTCCCATTAGCAGAAACTAGCACAAGTTGGCAAGGCACGCTGGGACATGTAGCTTTCAAGCTCCCAGCTATGAGAGTATAGAGCACATATGAGGACAGGAGTGGGGCTGAGAGTCAACAGACAATGCCTGGCTCAGAGGAGTGATTTGATAATGCTTTAAAAAGTAATTGGCTACCAACAGCAAATCCAAGCAAGTTCACTTCATGCAGAATAGCAAAATAAATTCCAGATGGTATAAAAGGTTAAACACACATAAATACTCAGATATGAAGAAAAGAACAATATGGTAGAATATAATGAAAATATTTTTTCATCTAAAGGTGACAGAGAACTTTCTAGATAGTAAAGTAATTAAAGAGTAACAAAAATCACATAATAAAATATTTCTAATTATCAGAGGGTTGCTACATGCAATTAGGAGCCAAATATTCTATAAGGTATATTTACAAAGTGTATTTAAAAGAACTTAAAACCTAGCATATTGGCAAGTAAAAGTAAAGCTATCAATAATCAATGACTCAATGATTCCACTAGAGAAACACGTGCTTGTAATTGAATACTAATCAGCAGGGTAAACAAATGAATTTTAATATACACATGAACATAGTTGAATATTAAGTTGCGGTGAACTAATTCACAGAAGAACCTTTATATTATTATTCTATTTTTAATTCAAAAAACAGCCTTTAAGACCTTTGTGTTTGGAGATGTATGAATAAATTGTAAAACTATGAGGAAAATCAAGGAAATAATTAACACAAATATCAGAATTAGGGTTATCTAAGAAGAAAGGAGGAAAATATACTTAGAAGAGACAAGTAAGAAATTTCTAAGATATTGAAATAATTCTAATTCATAAGCTAAGTGGTAGACAAATTAGTGTCTATAGTATTATTATGATTGATTGAAATTACACATTTATCTACTTTTGATATCTCATAATAAAATGAAGAAATAAAAAATTCAGACATAAAAAATAAATAAATGAAATGGTATGAATGAATATTCAATACATTTTGGTCAAAAATTATAAATTTAATTGATCAGATAGATTTTTTAAATAATCAAATTAACAAGGATTCTAAATCTCATAATTCTTATTGCTAGCAGGAGTGGAGTGAAAAATCTCATTCTATTGGTGAGAGTGTAAGTTGGTTAAATATTTCTGGAAGGCAATTTGGCAATGTAGATCATGAGCCTTTAAATATGTCTATTCCTTAGGGAAATGACTAGAAACTTGGATAAAGTTTTATGTGTGAAATTGTGGACATCTTTACATTTTTATAAGAGCGGGAAATTTAGAAACAATATCAGAGTAAATTAACCTCAATAGATAAAATAAAACACTGTATAGAATTTAATGATTATGAGATTGCCCTTATGATGGGAAACTGCTTATATTATAGTTAACTATAAAGGCAAACAACAGAACTTTATACCTAATATGATTTAATCTATTTAAAAAAAAACAAACATATTGGAAGGAAATCTAACGAAATATCAACAATAGTGTCTCAGTGCCAAGATTATAGACACTATACTTCATTTTTTTCTGTATTTTCCAATTTCTTAAAATGAGTAGCTAGTAAGTTTATGATAGGTTGAGAAGGGTGGGAGGAATTTAATAAGAAATGAAAGTCCAGTTCAACTCATGTTTTCTTCCCACACAGTCATATTACATTGCACTTCAACTTTTAATCTGGCCTTTTTCCAAGAACATTCCCTGGTGGCAAGGAGATGAGAGGTCAGGTCATTTCCAGTTACCACTCTTCATCTCTACCTTGACTTACATAATGATAGAGGAACAGAGAGCTAACAACCACTACTGAATGTTGTCTTGGACAATATGTTATTCCTACTTATTATTCCTGTGAGATAGAAAATACTACCCCCATTTTAATGCTGAAGAAACTGAGACTCAGTGAACTAAAGCACTTGTTTAAAAGCACCTAGGTAGCAGTTGACAGGAGGGTTATCTGATTGCTTCGCTGTTTTATTAAACTCCCTTGCCGTGAAGCAGCCACTCGTTCTAAGCGTGTTTTCTCACAGCTCTAATAAAGGGCCCAGGAGTCCAGCTGCCTGGACCAGCACTACATCCACTCACTAGTTATGGGACTGCAGTTACATTTTATTAAACTTCCCTGTGCCTCTTTTTCCTCATCAGTAAAATGGAAATGATAATAGCATCTTCCTCATAAGACTGAAGAATAAATAATATGATGCATGCGAAGTGCTTAGGATCGTTCCTGGCACCCAATATAAGCTGGCCAACATGGTTATCTCGAATGAAGTTTGATCAAATAATAGGGACTGGTTTGAAGTCATTTACACCCTCAAACATCCAATATCTCCACACACAGAACGCTATCAGAGATTAGCTGGTTCAACCATGACTTCACAGATGGAGAGGAAACCACTGAGTAATGAAGTAAATCACTCGGACCCTCTAGCGGCAGGTGACCTTGTGCCACTATTGGCTCCATGACCTTTCTGTCACTGTACAGAGACTTTCCCTGACTCCTATCCTATGGGATCAACATCAGGGATGGTCAGACTACAAAACTGGACAATCATCTCCCCATACACATGTTCTTCCTCAGGTACATATTATCATTTGCTCTTTCAACAACCTGTGGGAAGACAGGGCAGGGAAACAATCTTAGAGAGTTTAGATTGGGCTGGAAAGTGTTCTCCCCTGATTTTACTCTTGTACCCCATAGAGTCAGCTTTTCCTCCCCCATGTCTCAACGTCAGCACTATATCCAGCTCTTCACCAGTGGACCAGACCCATTGAGTTTCTTCTAGAGACTAGGTGACAGAATGTAGGAATTGTGACAGAGGTAGGCCAGTGGGATAAAAGGACTATGACTCTTCTTCCCAACCCATCCCCTGCTGCCCACAGCCTTAGGATGAGAAGAAAGTTGTATAGTGTTTATCATTGTGGGGTATAAAGGAAACTTCTGGATGATACGAATGTTCTGTATCTCGAATAGTGGCTGTATAGGTGTGGACAGATGCAAGAATTCATCAAGTTTTATGCTTAAGAAAGGTGAGCTTTGTTATGTTAGGTATGTTATATCACAATAAAAAGTTAACAAACAAATTTGATCAGCCAGAACACTCAGGATTCATTCACTGGAAACTCAGAATAATCCCTAAGCAAAAGCCCTTAAAATAAGGTTATCTTTTAAGTCAACGTGTGAATCTTGCATACTAGCAGATTCTTCTTCCTCCAAGAACCAATCCCCAGGCTGGGATGAAAACCTCTTCTCTGGCTGCCACTGGCATTGTGCTTACTGTGCTGCTGTGTGTCTATTTATCTGCCTCCCCCAGCGGACTGCCTGCCTCTTGGGCATGGACCATGCCTCATTCATCTCCTTACCCCCATACCTGCATCCCAAAGGACAGCTGAGGGAGTGAGTGAAGGAAAAAATAAATATGTGTGGCATACACATAATCTATGACCACGATCTAGAAACTGGCTGCTGGGCTGTAAGCTGTAGAAGCATTCTTCAGGCAGCAGTGATTCTAAGCCTGGAAAGATTTGTCCCCCAGGGAACACTGGCAGTGTCTGAGGATATTTTTAATTATCGCGACTGGAGGTGGGGGTGCTACTGCACCTGGGTGATGCTAAATATCTTGCAATGCACAAGACCATTAGCTACATCTACACACACATGCGTGCGCACGCGCATTCGCATGTGAGTAGTGTCGAGGAACAAATGCTAAACACAGGAAGAAAGCCTTGAGCTTAAATACTGACTGTCAGTCTACTCATAGATGTGAGACTTTGGGTCAGTTACAAACCTCTCAGAGCTTCCTCCCTTGTACAAATAGGGCTGATGCCTATATTAAAAGAGATTGAGAGGCTTAAGTGAGCTAAGCTATGTGAAGTGCCTGCATCAAAACAGGAGCCTGATGAGATCTGGTTCCCTCCCTGGACCACTCTCTGTTCCTGATCCCCCTCCCCACAGTCACAGATGGACAATTTCTAATAAGAGAAACAGCCATCAAACATGGCTTCTTCCCCCTCTGCTTAAGAAACTACAAAAGAGTGAGGCTGGCTGTGAAGAATGCATTTTATTCACCAGCTATGTCAAGAGTTCCTGTTCTTAATGAAATGCATTATTAAAAGATAAAGTCAACATATGGAGAACTCAGCCCACATCGCATCCCAATGTAAGCTGCCATTCTCCCAGTATTGCAGGTGTCCTGTAAGCTTGCTTCTGAAGCATGAATTCTGACTCCCCTGCTCCTCCTTTCTTTTCTTTAAGATCATACAAGCACACTAGGTACCTGGGAAATTGGAAGCAGGGCCTCATACAATGCCAGTAAGAGTGAAGTGACACCTCAAAGAAAAGAGCCAAACTTTTTTCACTAGTAGGAAGTGGAATTTCCCACAGGGCTTAATCTAAGTCTCACTACATCCATCCCCCCTCCCCTTTAGGTATTTCTGAGAGCGACCAGCCCCTAGGCAATCCTCTGCAGAAAGGAGTGTGCTGATTAGCATTAAATTTGCTGTCCTTGGTGCTGAAACTATCACCTAGTGCTAAGGGTTTTTAGTTACTTTTTCATTTCCATTATTCACATTGACCAGGGAATATGAAAAGACAGGCACTAATATTCATATCTTAACATTATTTTAGTAAATGCTTAATATTGAATGTTTGAAAACACAGAGAATGAAAATAATACTAAAAATGACGAATATTTACTGAGAATACACTTCTTGCCAGGTATAATCATCCACATAGTCACAATTGTCCGTATCGGAGAACTGAGGCAATGATAACTCTACCAGCCTGACCTTCAAGTGATAACCACATTAATAAAAGATGAAGAGCTGACTCCTACAAAGGCCAAACCTTCTACTTGGCTGAAGATCCCATCTCCTCTCCTCTTCTAAAAGACTTGGCTCATCTTGAGTTCTAAAACTATTGTTTCCTATCCTGAACTATTAGCATCTCACTTTATATTCACCATTCCCTCTGGCATGCAAACAAACCCAGTATTTCTCATCTCACAGAAAAGAAAGAAAAGCTCTTGACCGTCACAACCTTCTAAATAGTTTGTCATTCCTTTCCTTCTTTTCAGAGAAACTCCCTGAAAGGGTGACTTCAGTCACCATTTCTACTTCTTCATCCTTCCATTGTACATTTTTTCTTATACCAGTCATTAAAACTAAAATTTCTAACCTAAATCTATTTGACAAATCCTAGTGCTATTTCTCTGCGCTCTTACTTCCCAGCAACATTTGACACAGATAATCCTTCTCTTCTCAAAGTATTTTTCTCTTAACTACTGTGTCACCACAAAATCCTACTTTTGTTCCAACTCCACAGCCCAAATTCCCAGTCTCTTTTCTTCAATATTCCTCTTCTGCACAACTTAAAATATTAAATGTCACATGGTTCAGACCTGAGAAGCCTTCAATTCTCCAGTTACCTTCTTTAGCCAATGAGTAATCTCATCTAATCTTGGGTCTTAAAAAGCCATCTCTATGTTGAAGCCTCTTAAATTCATGTCTCCAGTTTCAATGTCTACTTTGATCTCCAGACTTCTACATTCAATTGCCTACCTGATCTCTATGTGGATATCTTATCTCAAAATTAACAGGCTTTAAAAGGACATCTGGTTTTTCCTTCAAAACTGCTTCCTACTCCAATCCTACCCAGTTTAGGAAACATCACAACTAACCAGTTTCTCAAGCCAAAATCCCAGAAATCATCCCCAATTTTCCTTTCATAGCTCGCAACCAAACCTCCATTAAATTTTATAGACAGCCTACCAAACATATCCCAGTCCTGTTAAGTCCTCTCCATCTCCAGAGTCACTATTCTAACATCTCTATTATCTATCCCTTTGCTGCATTTCTGCAAAGCCCTGTTTTCTATTTTACCTTTGTTTGAATTGATGACAAACATACTCAAAAATCAATCCTTATCAAATTATGTATATCTTGGTCCTCCACTGGCCCATTCTCACCGCTTCATTTCACAAGTGACCAAATTATCAGGGTTTTTTTTTGTTTTGTTTTGTTTTTTATTGTTCTTATAGTCTCTATCCAAATAGAAAATATATTTCTCCTTTGTTTTACCCAAAAATTAGCACATGATGCATCCTGTTCTGTTCCTTTCACTTTACTATGGAGATCTTTCATGCGGATACTTGGACCTTCCTCATTTTTTATTAAGTTCTCAGTATTCCTCTATATAACTGTAAGAGAATTTATTTAACCAGTAACCTACTCTTTGACAACTGGGTTGTTACAGTCTTTTCTCAAATGATACTGCAAAAGTGTGCATGGTGTTTCCTTACATGCAATTATAATCATCTGGAAAATTACCAGAAGTAGGTTTGTTGAGTCAAATGGAACATGCAAGAGTTAATTTCTCTATTCTCTCTCTCTTGACACCTACATTATATTTCCAAAAACATCTTCAAAGATACTTAAAAATTGTAAATCATATTCACACTAGGTCACACCCCAGCTCAAAGCCCTCCAATGACTTCCTACTGCATATACATTAGACGGAAATGTTTCACTCTGGCTTCCAAGATCTGCTTTCTTTGAAGTGTGTCTACTCAGGGCTCACTCATAGTGGGCTCCACAGTTTTTCCTTATATTTCTAGCACATACCCAACTCTCCTTGACTTTTCATATGTTCATTCTGTTGGGTAGCATACTCTTTGCCCAGATCACTATGTTTCTCACTTCCTCTCTTCAGATCAATTTGAATATCACTTCCTCAGAAGGGCTTCCAGACACTTGATCTGAAATCCACCCCCGACCCACCCCAGGCCTTTCACTGCCTATCTCCAACATATTGTTGGGTTTGTTTGTTTGTGTTGGTGAATCTACGTCTCCTATTAAAGTGCAGGCTTAGGAGGGCAGGGACTGATCTGGTGCACTAGTGCACCCTCTGGTTCTAGAACAGTGCCTGAAAAGTACTTCCTGACACTGCATGTTTGCTGAATGAATGCTAACATCCCAGTGTATAAACTTGGAGCATCTTTCCAAAAATTCATTGTTTTACAAATGAGATATGGCTTGCATATAACTTTGAATCATGATTTTGTCCTCTAACATTATATTTAAGCATTTCTCTAAGAAATTAAAGACTCTTTACAATCTCCATTTTTATGAAATTGGGATAATTTATCAGAGGGAGAAATTATAGCTATTGCACTCCTCCATTTTGCTAGATTTTTAGGTTGTTTGCATGTCTTTCTATTTTAATTAACACAGTAATAGACATTTAAGCATAAACATTTGTCCCTAATTTTGTTCCTTGAATTCCCTAAAATTGGATTTACTAGGTTAAAAGTATAAGATCATTTAAAGCTATTAGCTATTTTCATTAAATAGCTTGTCAGGAAGACTGCAATAATTTATACAACTCCCAGCAATGAATCACCCCATCCTTAGTTACCAGCTTTACTATTTTTTCAGTATTTCCTAATTTGATAAATTAAATTGCTAGTTTTCATAACAAATGAAGTTGAGTATTTTATAAGGCATATTTTACTGGTAATAACAGTATTAGATCAGTGACCCTGTCCACAAGCTTAGGAAGAGTTTGGTTATATTAAAGCTCAGACTATCAAGTAATAATTTGTAAATTTTCTGCAGTGGAAAACATATTAAATTTGTGCTATTTCTATACAAATACTATTTGCTATTCACCTACTTTGGGGAAAGAAGACTCTCCCTTCTATTACAATTTCCAGGAAATAAATTGCAGCCTCTTTGTGTTCCTTATAGGATGCAATTTGTAGCATCATTGCTACATCTTTCAAGAGTGAGGCATTTTTGAATCACTGTGGGCATTTTGAAGGATCCATCATGAAGGTTCCATCTGGGGCCTTTGCTTGTTTTGACTTGGTCTATGAGTCTGTTTGGAATCTACTATTGATTTTGGTAATTTAATTTTAGCCAGTCTCCTACCCCAGGAATAGGATCCATGCATGTGTATCAGCAAAATAATATAACATTACATCTCCCTCCTATAGCTTCAACTAACCTTCAAGTGAATCTTAAAATTTCCAATAACTGTCTTCCAAAACTAGGCATTTTATTCAATGATATCAAATTAGCATGTTATAAGGGGTGCTGCACAAATAGCTTACATTGATTCACAGATGACTTTAAAATTCCAGTGAGCCAAGAATTCCACATTATTGATTCATGCTAACAAAATGATGGAGCACAGCTAATCTTTACAACACATGCTGGGCAGAATGACATTTACAAATGCAGACAGACAGAAGCCAATTGGGTATAATGCTTTACAGACTAAACCAATGACTGCAATGAGATATGAACAGGTGAGCAGTCGCACTACTGGGAGCTGGGACTTACTGGTCTAATTTGGTAGTGTCCTTGGTTAACCACATTATCCTGCTGACCAGCTAGTAGAGTGGGGTTCCTCAAAACAGCTTAGGTTAGTGAAATCTGTCTGTACAGTGTGACTTAGCACTTACCTCTTGGAGTTTTCGTCACAATGGCCGTGAAGGAGGTATGCTGAGGGTCGTCAGAGTTAGATGCCTTCACTGTGGAAGACCAGATGAGCCCACCCAGGGGCTGGTAGAAACAGAACCTGGGTATATCCTTTCTCATTTGATTCTTTCTTAAACTCCAAGAGTCTTTGACAGCTGGGAAATTCTCAGAATCTGACCTCTTTAAATTTTCTTTCTTTTTCAAGAAATGCCCAGGCCTGATTTATAGCCCCTAGTCCTAGAGAACAATTCTATCTTCCATTTTTGAGTAACTTCAAGGTTAGCCTGAGAAACATGCCCCAAGAACAGAAAATCCACTTGATAACCTTCCAGATAACTCTGCTAGTCTTACAATTCATAAAGACCCTCTTATCAGCAAAGCAGACTAGTGATAGGGTGAGCACCTGTGCTTGGAAATCAAATTTCTGTCCCTGTCACTTATGTATGTAAGGCTTCAATATGTATTGTGACTATGTCCTCCATCTGCCCCACTGATATCCACCAGAGGTAATTTGAGACTATTGAGATGGCTCAGGGAAAGTGCCTCTAAATATAAAACACACAGCACCGAAGGGTTGCTTCTTGGCTCCCTCTTCTTTCCAAAGAATTGTATTCCTCCCCTACGTGCCATTCAGTGCTTAATTTGGGAAATCAGTAAGAACATACTCAAAGAAAAACTCCAAGAGAAGACAATTTCAGAGCCATGCATTAACTTTTCTATCATGGTTAGGATTCTTTCTGCTGAAAGTGAGCAAACAAACAAATAAAAACCTAGAACTATCCTGAGAAACATGAGAAGTTTTAGTCATGTATTGCCTAAAGAACATAAATGCTCCTTGACAAATTACACTCAGACCTGCCAGGATTAAACTTCCTGATGAACAGAGGTGGAGGGGACCAATGCTGTACTAGTCTTAGAAGGGCCATAGACTAGAAATTCCATGACTTTTAAAATCTGACAGGCTGCAGACATTTGAGGCAAGTAATCCACCCTCACAGAGCCTCAGGTGCTCATCTGTAAAATGGAATAAAGATGACCTCAAGTATGACTAAATTCATGGCTCAAAAGGTGTCCTCAGGATTCAGTTTCTCTCCCTCTTTCAACCCTACCTTTTGTTGAGCAAACTTCATTCTTAGCATGCAGAACAGCTCCCCACTTTATATGAGGAAATCTCCCGCAAGGTCCAAATGCTCTCTGGTTGGCCTGGAGAATGTGGGTGTTGATTGAAGTTTGAAAGTCCTGTTTGTTGAAAAAAAAATTTTGAGTAAATGTTAAAGATTTTATTGGCTTTATTCAAGTTTTGTGAATTGGGCAACAGCCCATCTAGCAAACAGAAAGGAGCTCCTAGGAACTGTACAAAATGAAAGATATTTGTAGGCAGAAGGAGATGGGACTAGCAAGTTACTAACGAAGAGTAGATTGTTTCAGACATGGTCACTTCCCTTTAGAGGACAATAGAGGTCCACCAGGTAGATTACCTCACTAGTACTAACCAGATAATTCTAGAGTGGCTGTTTTAAGATTCTATACCTAAGAAAGTTTGTAAATGTACTTATATTAGGTAGTAAGTCCCAGTTTGGATGACTTGGGGCTTAGGACAACTGACTCCATTTTGGGCCTTCTGTTTCTTTTTTAGCATGTCCGTCCGCCCCAGGATCATGGAGTAGAAACCTTCAACACTCCATGAAAAGTGGACATGATGGATTCCCAAGCAAAATAGGGGGTGAGGCCAGAAGATGGAGAAATGTATGTGCCAGAGGAAAAGCACAAATGTTTGCCTAATTGAAAATCACTGGTGACATCCTTTTTACCAGTTCTTTTAACCCTGACTGCAGAGTAGCATCATCTGAGGAGTTTATTTAAAAAAGAAAAAGAAGATCTGATTCCAACCCCAGAAAAGTTAAACCAAACACCCTAATGAGAGAACTAGACATTGGCATAGTTTTCAAAGCACTCTTGCTGATTCTAACACTCAATCAGGGCATCAGGGTAAGAATGCTGTCTATAGACTTGTATGGATAGAGACCTTCACACAAGTCACACACCCCGATGGAAAACTGGGGCACACACTTACTTCTGAAAGCTATTCTGTGGAATTGGTGTCAGAATTCCCATCTAGAAAATTAAGAAGACTGCAGATATAAGAGACAGGGATCTTGTCAATGTCACCATTTCTCAAGTAATTACAGGCCTACCGAGTGTTGAACAATTTGGTCTATCAATAAGTAACCTTTGATTAAAAGATCAGTTCAAGAGCATTCTGATATCTAGTTCTCTTCTTACTCATCTCTAAGGATTGTGAACTCGCGCTTCTGTTTTAAAGGACCAGAGTCCAAGTTTGGATTTTTTTCATAACTTTGATTTCCTGGGACCATCAAATTTAGAATTCTGAACCAGAAGCACCTCCCTTTCCCCCTCTATTTTTCCTACCTCTCAATCAGCTCTTCAACTTTTCCTCTGGTCTCGTTGATTCACTTACCCTCCTCTAACAATATGCTACCCGTTTGACTGGGATGCACTTCAGGCAATTCATTTGCCTTAAAATGTGCTCCTGGTTTTCAGACACAATGCCCACAACTAGTTAGGGGGTCAGAAGTTGAACCACTTTCTTTGGTAACCACTTCATTACTATGCCATCAGCAGTGAAAGATGGGTGGCTGGTAGTTAATAAAACTGAGGAAGCTGGAAAATAAGATGAAATCCAAACACATGTGTTATGGCAATATATAGAAAACGTGTAAGTTCCTCCATTAAAAGGCAGAGACTTCAAGTTTAAGTAAAACATTTTAGTCCAAGTTATGCTATTTACACTGACCAGAAGTATAACCAAATTATATATTTAAGTGGAATTCAAAAGAATGAGCAAAGAAGCACCAGTTCTTTGCAAACACAAGCTAAGCTAAGACCTGCAAAATGAATGCCACGCATGATAGAATTCAAGTAAAAGATCTTAAAACAGAATGACAGACTCATTTTATAATGATAAATATACAAGTTATAAGGAAGATCAATATAAATGTTTACTTGCTGAAATCATTAAAGACTTAAATAGCTAAAATTTCTAGATATACAAGGGATAAATGACATAAATACATTGGTACCACGAAGTTTTAAGACTCAGAGATTTTGACAGATTAAGAAGACAAATGAAAAGATAGAGGGTTTGCAGAATATAATTAATCTGACTGATGGAATTTTTAAGAAGATAATGGAATCTCTGGGATATTGTGATTTATAATAAATTTTATTTGGTCAGTTAATTAAATTTTCAAAATTTATGTATTATTAGATCACACACACAAAATAGTGAAGTCAAAAAAATGACAGGCTAAGGTCAAAAACCTCTGAAGATATATTGAAGACACTAATTTAGAAGAATATATGGAAAATACTGTTATTTGGGCACATATTACAGAAAATATCACTCAAAATATAAATAAACAAGCTAAAAACATACTAAAAACAAGCTAGGAAAGTCCCAAGCCTTTACAAATTGAAAATATCTCTTCTAAAGAATATGCTGCTCAAAGAGAAAATTTTAATATTGTTTATAGGTTACTTAGGAATTAATGCTCTGAGAAAACACAATATAAACACAGTGATGGTCTAAGATTTCAGTCTGAAACTTTGTTATTTAACAAGAAAGAATAAAAAGAAATTATGGAATATACATTAATAAGATTTTCTTCAAGGCAGCAAGTAAAAACTAAGAAAAGCATTAGGAAAAAAAGAAAGGTAGTTTTTTCAATCCTAATCATTTAAGAAAGCAAATGAATACACTGCATAGTTCATGTATATCTGGACGCTATTTGTTGTAAACAAAAATATTTTAAAAATTGGAAACTAAAATAATAACTAATCTTTACTGAGTACTTAGTATGTGACTGGCAGTGGTTAAGTATATTATTCACAATGCAATGAGAAAGGTTTTTGTGATATTGTGATTTATCTGAATGACCATATACAATTTCTTATATATCGTTTGGCATTCATCCACAGTTCCTGACCACGGCTCCCCAAACCCTTGGAATTTCCTGAGTGGTAAGAGTAATGGGAATATCTTCAGTCATAATTGGTCTCTTGTCCTCAGTTCCTGAAAATGCTTCAGAGTCATAAGGTGAAATGTTGTTTTCATAACAAGTCCCTTTATAACACAACTGGGTTTCTGTTAATGAGATGACCTTTAGAAACTACCTAAGGATGGAAGCTGGTTTCTAAGGGTAGCAGTCATGAATAGAGGGTTGGAACTTTTAGTGCCACCACCAGATTTCCAGGGAGAGGCATAGGGAGAGCCAGAGGTTGAATCAGTCAATGGACAGTGACTTAATCGAGC
>RJWH01005907.1:0-54712 GCA_004363575.1 Solenodon paradoxus
GCGCACAGAGAACAGGCGCGTCACAGACGGGCACCCGCGCGCACACAGGCGCACAGAGAACAGAGCGTCAGACGGGCACCCGCACGCACACAGGCACGCAGAACAGCACCGACGTCGCTCTGCCTGCACGTCAGGCCTCAGCACCTCTGGTTGGAGTGGCTCTGGTCTCCCCAGAGAGGAGCCCACCTCTCCCGTCGGCGGCTGGAGCTGGACACGCTGCATTGCTCACGGCCTGGCCCGTGTCGAAGGCTGATCCAACTGGGTGACCTGTCTGCGTCCCACCTCTGACCCCTGCACAGTCCTGCACTGCCCACACCCACACCAGGAGCGGACCTCTTCGATCTGCGACCCCGGTCTGGGTCCCCTGCCTGCCCCCTGTCCCAGGACGCCCTGGTAGGCGCAGGCCCTCCCCGCTTCTCCTGGACCCTCCTTCCTGTGCTCCGCCTCAGTGCCTGCCGCCTCCCAGTGTGGGTCTGGGTGTCTGAGTCCAGCAACCGGCGCACATGCCTGCTTCGTGGGGCGGCAGTTCGGATGACGCCCGGGGCTGGCAGCTCCTCCTCGCACTCCCTCCTGCAGGTGCCCTCACCCTGTCAGTGGGGTTTAGGAAGTGCCGCGCCCACAGCCATGGGGCTGGCGGGCAGCTGAGGAGAGCGAGCCTCAGAGGAAGGGGGCCTGCGAAGGTGTGTGCCGGAGGGAGTGCTGCCGGAGGGGACCGGTGAAGAGCGCCAGGAAAATTCGAGAAAACTCTGTGCAAAGGCTCCCCCAGCAACCATATGAGCGCATCCCCCTGATCACAACCGGTGGCCCGTGGCTGGTCAGTATGTCATGCAGAGTCGGTCATTTTGAGGTGGCAGAGGAAATATGCATAGAGGTAAATGACCTCAGCGGGGAAGCTATGCGACTCGAAACACCAAAGCCTAAAGCCACAGAATTACTGAGTGCCCGTGCCCGTCTGATGACGTCTGGTGGACCCTGCCTTTCTGAGCCGGGCGTCATCCGTCCACCAGGGCGAAGTGTTGAATCTGCAGATAACAGGCCGTCTTTGGCATCGTCACTTAAGCTTGGCCAGGATTGTCAGTCACCTCCCGCCCGGGCAGACTACTTAGAAGAAAATGGGAAGGAGTCCACCAGCTTACGTCAACGTCGCCTGGTTAATTCACAAAAAGAATCGTTCCCACATACATTTCTTGCGTCTTCCACAGAAGTGCTGCTTCCGCGGGTGCCGGGGGTTCGTGCCGCGGTGCAGGTGCTGGCTTTCGTGGTCCAGAAGGTGCCGGCTCCCCAGCTCTCGCTCCCTCTCCACCAGGGGGACCTGGTGGGCGCCGGGGGTCAGCGGGGCTGCGGATCTCTTATACAGGATGTGGGAGGGCGGGCCGCCCCCCACAGTGTGGTTGAGTCTCCCCACCATGTGCGAAGGAAGCGGCTTTAAGAAGTAATCTGCTTCTGGGGTTCTTATCATGCCTGACTGGAAAAAAGAGAGGGAGACATTCAGTGACAGCTTCCGACCGGCCCGTCCTCGTCCTCTGAGCATCACTGATAAACAACTGTGGGAGGGCCCGGGGTTGATGACATGAGCTCGGCTTGTCAGTCAACACCCATCACACTGCACCGCGTCCACCACCAAGGTCTGGTTTCCTTCTGCCACCATTCAGCTGTCTACCCGATTTCCCTCACCCTCCCCTTCTCTCTGGTGACGGCCATCCTGTTCTGACTTGGTTGGTTCATTCGTTCTGTTTCTTCCTCTTCTACACAGGAGTGAATTCCTATGAAGTTTGTCTCCTTCTGACTGATCTCACCCAGCGTCATCCCCTCTCGTTCCATCCAGGTTCCGCACATGGCAGGGCTTCACCTTTTGGATGGCCGACCCGTCTTCCAATGAGCACGGAGACCACATCTTCTCCATCTGCTCCTCTGTCACGGGCACTGAGTCATTTCCACTCCGGACATTTTCAATGTGCCTGGACAAGGACCCCTTCCTCAGGAGTCCCCTGCAGACAAACTTGGTGGCAGAGGGAGCGGACGCTGGGGAGTGAGGGTGGCCCGCTCTGGTTTTGTCCCTCCGCGTGACTGTGAAAGGACTGTGAGGAGCGGTGGACACTCCCCCACTGACGCCAGCAACAGAGAGCACCCCGACATCCCGGTGCAGTTGCTTTGGACCAAACGGTGGGGAGGAGAAGGACACACACCGGACAGCACAATGAGGGGCCCAAACGGGAAGCTAAATCTGCACTCCTACTCGAGTAATTTGGAAATCTGTATGCAAACTGGAGTATTAGGTGACACTTTCGATAAAAGTACAACTTCCACAATCCAGAAGAAGGCATAAGAGATGTTCTTAGAGGACCAGGGAGGTTTTTCTAAGCAAGGTAGTAAGAAAATAGGGAAGAAATGGGTTTCTAAAAACAGTAAAATCGGTCTCTCACGAGACACCAAAAGTCACTTAGACAAGACTAAATCTGATCTCCCAGAGACAACTCGGAGAACCGGCGTTTGCCTTTGGGAGTCACAGGTGGTGTTTTTTTGAGCGTAACAGCTGTGGGGCGTGTGAGCGGTGACAGTCCTGGGAGGTGTGAGCAGACGGGAGACCGGCCACCTCCCATCAACATCACAGGCACAGATGTCTCAGACCCAGGGGTGAACCACGGGGATTCCTGCAAGTGCTTTCGGGGGCGACAGCGACTGTGTCACAGTGCACCTGCAGCCTTGCTCGTAGCAGCTTGAATGCACAGAGAAAATGATAAAATAATCACCATGTTCACGAGTCAGTGCCCCCTCGTGGCGTGTCCCCAAGGGGCCAAGGACCCGGGGTGTCCCCCCGCAGCCAGGGAGCGACCCACAGGAGCAGCTGACCGAAGAAAGGCCTCCTCATCTGCTCTCATCCTGCCTGCCTCCTGCCTCCCTCCTGCCTGCCTCCTTCTTTGAAAAAATGTTTCTGAACGAATCAAGGCGATTTTTAAGAGTGTGTTTACATAATGGAAGTGTACAGAACCATGAAGAAAGATCACATAACTAGCTGTTGGTGAGGATGATGTATTTTGCTCTCTGAGGCAGTGGCTAGTGCCTCGTTCAGTCACCGCGCCTTCATAACACCTGATCTGCAGGGGCAGCTGTTAAGGGAGGCATCCTGACCGTCTTCTTACAGGTGAGCAAGAGGTAGACGGATTAAGTTCCGCTTTCCAGGTTGCCTGGCTAGGAAACTAGAGATATGAACGGAACCAGAGTAAATTCAGGACCTTTACACTTAAGGTTTATACTACAGGGTTTCCAAAAGGGACTCTTTTTCAGAAAGAGTTTAATGAAGTATTTGGTGGAATCTGACCACTTTCTGTCGAGAGCACAGGCGTGTGCACCCAGGCTTTCCCGGAAGGTCATGAGAAATGTCAGAGGTGGGAGAAGGACTTGCAGGCCTCCTTTCACAGCTTCTGTATGGCTCAAGCCTTTAAAATCTGTGTGCATTCTTATGTTTGAAAAAAGGCAGCGGGGTTGCCGGATGATGGGCTTGCAGGTGCATTTCCAAACTCCGCAGAGAACTTTCGAGTATCGTCATCACCTTAGAATGCTCTTACTTACCCTGCAGAGATGTCGAGGGGCGTTTAGAGCTCCCCAGCACGGAGCTGCCTGATTCTGCTGCTGAGGTTTGTATCTACTCACCGAGCGCCCCTCTCCCCGCTCTCGCGTGACTGTCTCCCTACAGCTCACCGGCGCAGTGACGTCCCACCGTACCTCCAGGTGACCCTGATGCGAGATGCCGGCTCTCCTGGGAGAACGCAGCGGATACTGAGGTCCCGTGACCTGAGTATCTGCACATGGCGGGATGGCAGGCGTGGGGGCATTTCTTAGATCCTGGGATCAGAAAGTACAACTCTGGGTGACAGGGCTGGTGGTGGGGACGCCACTTATTGACATGCACGGGGTAAGCACTGGCCCACGGTCCCGGGGGTCGGGGGGAAGGTCAAGGCAGATGCGGTGAATTATCAGTGAAGCTGTCGGTGCTACGGGGGCGCAGGCCGCCTGGGGCCCCAACACCAGCAGCGGGACTAGAGGAGATGCCGGGACCTGACGCCCTGATTTCAGAGGACGCGTCAGCCTCTGTCACCGAGGTCTGCCTGACGGACACGGGACCCTCGGGTGGTCTCAGGCTCGCTGGACTGAGCCCGGCTGCGCGGCACTCGAGTCTGCAGCTGCAGCGAGGCCGAGGCGCCCGGTGCAGGGCTGAATGGAGCGAGGCCCCAGCTTTCACCCTGGTAGCATGTCCTCTGGCCCGGGGGCGGCATAAACCCCAGGGAGCCGACCGGGCACATGCCAGGCCAGGAGGGGCACATTGGCGAGTATGAAAAAGAGAGAAACGCCTGTGCTTTGTTCCTGCAAATCCTTTCCTGCTACACACGCCTCTTCTCTCTCTCATGACCCTGCGGCCGCCCGGCAGCGGCTCTGGCTCCCCCGAGCAGCGGCGTCCAGGGTCCAGCCGTGAGCCACGCCAGCGTCCTCCCTGCGGCTCTGACGGCATCTCCCGTGTGACTCTGAGCCACTCGGCCTCTGTGCTGCTTTGTCGCTGGGCGGTGGATGTGGGAGAGGCTATTTGCCATGAGCTGTAAGACTTCGCAGGATCATTTACACATGACCTACAGCACAGAAAAGGTTTGCTGGAGTCCTGAGCCCAGGGAGGCCAGGTGTCAAACTTCACCGGGGGCTGATTCGCTTCTGACATGCGGGGCCTCGGCGGGAGTTTTGGGGGCGCAGACTTCTGGGAAGCCCGGAGTGTGGGCGCCCCGCACTGCAGTCACGCCCACGTGCGTCCGCCTGACTTGGGACGCGCTTCCCGTGTCACGTGCTAAGACGCCTGTGTCTGTGACGGGGCTCCCATCTCAAGACCACGCCCTGGTGCCCCAGGTCCAAGGCCACATTCTGGAGGCCCAGGCGGGAGGACAGAGCCGCAGCCTGTGCCCTGCTGCCGCAGGACTCCAGACTTCCCATCAACTTGGCTGTTACAAGAGCCCCTGCTTAACTAGCCCCCGATTTCATTAAAGACCTAGAGCGTAAGATCTGATGCGACCGACAGCTTGATATCCATTGATAAAAGATCCTGCAAAATGCAAAAAAATTTACCCCATGATCTCACTGCTATTAATGCATAAGCTTATTTGAAAGATTAGATAAAACATAGGAGATTAATACTTTCTTCTTATCAACGTTTTTCTTCACTGAATCAAGGATATTCACTTGGAAGCCCATAAATGTCGAGCACCACCCGCTCAGCACCCCCAGGGTCCAGGGCAGTCAGCGGGCGGATCATTAGCCGGGCTTCAGCAAGGCCAGCGTCCAGGCTCTGAGAGGGGCTCCGCTGGCCCCCATCTCTCACGGCCAGTTCTGTATTTGATTTTATGCTGTGAAACTCACTGACATTCCTGGGATGACATCTGTTAAGAAACACTGGGTGCCTAGTCAGTGCAGGAAGCAGTTTCTGAACAATTCAGTAAAGAAAATGGCGAAGCTTAAAGGCAGAGTGTTTATTATATTCTGTTCGCTGCTATTCACGCCTAACAGTGGTAGGTTGCATTAATGTTGACCCACTGATAGAAACTGCATAAAATACATGAATCGAAGACATCAGTGGAGATGCGGAAGAGACGGATGGATGCCCGAGCACTGAGCCCATTTCTCCCGCGGCGGGGGTCTCCCGACCCTTTACAGGAGGTCTAGCACCGTCAGCACGAGAAGGTATGTGCAGTCTCATAGGAGAAGCAAGCATTTTATCCCCAGTTAATTTCATTTTCTCTTTTTCTTCAAAATCGCCGTTTGTTTGGGAGAATACTCTGCTCGTTCTAATCCTTCTAATGATGTCTCAGAAAACCGAGACACCGTCCTTGTCTACAGAACTCTGAGAGAAGCTAAACTTGATGTTCTGTTTCTTTACAGCCTCAGGATCGAGCAGGCACCTGGCCCACGGCTGACCCATCACTGACATGTGCTCAAGGCCACAGAAGTCTTGTTGCATGATTCTCTGTGATGACTCAAGCGGTCAAAATTCTGCTGCAACTGAAGAAGATGAACAAAGGAAATGGTCCCCTCTTTTTCCAGGGGATTCTGTGTCTGGATCTCTTTTGCTCTCACCCCTCCCAGCCCTGCGCCAGGCACGGGCTTCCTCGACCTTCCTACCTTCAGGACGATGAGGTCAACACACGGTAATGGGAGTCACCTTGAACTCGAATAAGTTCAGGCTCTGGAATCCAGTCTTTGCTCAGCTCTGAAGGAGTCCCTGTCACTTTCCTATTGTTCATTCATCATTTCAAAGGCTGCCTTGTTTTTTAAAGGAAAGGTATAGGGAAGAATGAAGGCAAGTAGGCAAGCAGGCAGGAAGAGAGAGGACGAGGAAGAGCTTTATTTATTTTTATTTAGTTGTTCACATTGGTTGTTCCCTCCGGTCCCGGGTTTGAACTTGGGATCTTGGGATGCATGTGGGACTGCTCCCAGGTGTATGAGACCACTAGGCCTCGTGGTGCACCCAGAGGCTGACATTTTGACACTTGGTAGGGGGCTAAGATTTCTGGTGAAGGTTAAACATTCTATTTCTCGTTGGCTACGATCAAGCCCTCTTAATGCACCAGAGACTCAGTCCAACAAATCCCAGTTCCTACCGGAGTGCTATTCACTCACCTGTACCTGAGCGCTTGCAGGTGGGGCCGGAAGGAGCAGAGAGACTGAAACAGGGCAGGTGGCAAGAGAAACAGGCCTGTGGAAGGACTGGAGGTTCACTGGGTAGTGGGCATCAAAGGACATGCCTTCCAAGGAGGACTGTGCCTTTTGCCATTTTCATGACCTAAACAAATTCACTCACTTTAATTCTCCATGAATCTTGAGACTTGGCCCACTTGAGCCAATGTCATAAGCAACAGAGTTGAACAAGTGTGACTAGTGATATGTCCCCCATGCTGTCCCAGGATGGGGGCACTGGGCCACCAGGTCCTGCATGAACCTCAATGCAGGAGGAAGCTGAAGAAGCAGAGGTGTGCTTTCAGAGGACAATTTAGGAAAGTGCTGTGATTTACTCTGGCTTCTCCAAAGGATCATGGGCAGTGAATTACTCGAGGCCATTCCTGAATTCTTTCTTCTCTTTTTTTCTTAAAGGAAAGGTGAGGCAGGAATGAAGGGAGCGGAGGCAAGTGGGAAGAGAGAGGAGACAGGAGGAAGCGCGCTCCATCCGGGCTGTTGCCCTGGCGCTGGGACACGAATCCCGGTCCTGGGATGTGTGTGGACTGTGCCAGCTGAAGGCGGCGGGCCGAACCGCTGCTCCACCAGGTGCACTGAAATGTGTCTCGTCCCGTTAGCAGAGGTGCGTTTAGTTTTAAAACCTCCCGACTGACGCAGCAAGGCTGAAATACTGTGACTGCCCAGCCTTTGTTCTTAAAATCTGAAGAGCGCTCATATTTGGTATTTTATTCTAACTGATTCACTTGACCATGAAGCTGGTGATGTCTCTCACCTTACTCTGTGACCTAATTTAGCAGCAACGTGACCTGTGACCAGAGTCTAGAAAATACACGTGGCTCCCAGGAGCGCCCTTGCGGATCAGAGCCCCAGGGCGCACCCCCGGAGGGCAGCGCCCCTCACCCACGCCTCGCGGCTGCCTCAGCCCAGCCGGCCCAGGAGCACAGCGCCTTGGCCCTCACGGCTCCGCTGCAGAGAGGAAATGGCCTGTATGTGAGTTTGGACTCAAAGCTGGGGTGCAAAATGCAGCCTCCGTGGCGACGGCGTTCTCAGAGAAGCGCGCCTCCCGCGGGCCTTGGCCGGAGTGTGTGCTTAGCCGTCCGGCAGGCAGCCCGGGGCACGCCTGCTGCAGGCGGTGGGTGACTGCCGGGGTCCGGCGCCTCCTGACGCTCAGTGAACGGCTTCAGCTGGAGTCAGGCTTGAGGGAAGCCCTCTACACACACAATTATTCTACTTTCTCCAAACAATACTTTCTCAGTGAAGTAAAGGGATGCACGGCCTTACCATCTCCTTACCCTTTTAAATAATGCATAGTTTATTCATAATGCACAGGCACGAAAACGGGCCCAGAGAAAAGAGGTATTTATTGAGAAACCTTAAAATGCAGCCTTCTTTGTGCTCATAAAGAGCTTTTATAAATTAAACCTCTACTCTGTATGCTATTAATCACATAAATTCATAGAAAGAGTTCATCTCTCTGCGGCTGGTAACGTGGCAGGTATTTTGTTATATTTATTATTCTTATCCTAATCCTAATAACAAACACAAGAAGTGAGAATTAGTATTCCCATTTAAGGAAAAGGGACTTTAGGTGCAGAACATTGTCGAGTTGGAAAGTAAAGCAGCAAAGATTAAAATTCAAGTTGTCAAAGGCTCCAGTCTGCATGCCGTGGGGGAGAAGCGGATGCCCGCCGCTGCGTCACGGCCGCTAACCCCAGGGACTGCTGTGCTCTCGGACAATGACACTGGTGGCGGGGAATGCTGAAACTGGACTGGGATTTGGGGTAAATATATATTTCAACTTCAGGGCAGCCACTAGAGAAAGCAGAAAAAGAAGTGAAACTAATATATTTAAAAGACAGAAAATGAAGTTGTATAAAATGCTCAGCTTAAACCAGAAGGGCAGAAAAAGAACAGGAGACACAAAGAGAGATAATTACAAAAGCAACAAATCAAATAGCAATCCAACTATACCAATAATCGCTTTGAATGTCAATGTTCCACGTGCACCAGTTAAAAGAAATTGCCAGAGTATATTTAAAAAGTCACTTAGCTTACATAGATGTTATCTACAAAAAAAACACTCGTTAAGTATGAAGGACACACAGATTAAAAGTAAACCTATGGCAAATATATACCATCTTAAAAGTAATCAGAAGAAAGCAGGAGAAGCTGTTTTACTTTCAGCAGAGAAACCTGGAAGTAAAGAAGCCGCCAGGGAGAAAGGAGGACACTGCAGAATTACACAATGATGACGGAGTCAACGTGTACTAACAACGGAGCATCAGACGACATCGTGCCAAAACCTCGAGCTGCCAAAAGAAACAGAGAAATCCATTGTCACAGTTGTCTCTGGGGACAGAAAATAAACAAGAGACATAACACGACATAAATGATAAGAGGCTGGAAGGCAACACATTAGTTCTCCCCCACTGGAGGTACACATTCAATGCGATGTCACCCGCAAATCCAGCAACTTAGCTTTCAGATATCACTGAATGATTCTAAAGCTTGTGTAGCAAGGTGAATAATCCAGAATAGTCAGCTCAACACAAGAGAAACACAGTCTTAGAAGTGACACCACCCAACCTCGCCAGCTACAAAGCGCAGGTGCAGGAAACGGCAGAGGCCTGGAGACAGGACAGACGCCCAGGTCACTGGAACGCAAGCGCGCAAATGGACCCGGGTACACAGACGCTGCTGACCTTTGACAAGGGAACAAAGGCAGCACAAAGGAGAACAGCTCGTGTTTTCAAAACCGGCACTGCAGCAGCCCAGGGACGTCTACGTGCAAACGAGCGAAAAGGATCCTAGATCCAGGCATGACACAGGTCACAAAAACTAGATCCAAATGGATCACAGGCATAAGTGTAAAACGCGAAACTTTCAGGAGAGAATGTTGTCGAGCACGCAGCTCACTTGGGGTTTGGAGAGGCCTTGTCAGACGCACGACCAAAGCCACAGCCCATTAAAGAAAGAACTGGTAAGAACTGGTAAGAATTTCATTAAAATGTAAAACCTCCGCTCTTTGAAAGACGCTGTCAGGAAAGCAAAAAGCAAAGCCACAGATTGGGAGAAAATATTGACCAACGACTAGAGATAAGGGACTGTTAGCCCAAATCTACAGTGAGCGCTTGACACCCAGTAAGAAACAAACGCACAGCGCACCTGGAACGGGGCCGGCCCTCAGCCTCCCCGGAGGTGCGTGACGGCAAATCCCAGCTGAAGACATGTCCCGCCTCAGAGGCCACTGGGACACCCTGACTTGAACAGCATGGTTCCATCACCCCAGGCAGAAGGCCGAGACGGAACACCGGCTGCTGGGGACGCTGTGGGGCAGCAGCTCCCTCGCCGTCGGGAAAGCACGGAGAGCGGCCACTTCGGAGGGGGCGGGGGGCCGGAAGGGCACGCGGGACGACTGCGGGGGCACCTCTGGCGGCCCTGAGGCCTGTGCAGCAGCTGACGTCGGAGCTCACAGGACAGGCCGTCCGCCGGACGCCCGTCACCCCAGAGCCCGTGGGAAGCCCGCCTCCGCACCCAGCCAGCAGGGCGGCCGGCCCTGCCACCTTCTCCTGGGCTGTAGCTGCTCGCGCCGCCTGCCCTCCTTACGGACTGTCTTTACTACTGTTTGCAGAAAAAAATAATCATAATTGTTTTCTCCCTACAGGCTCGCAGTGATGTCCCGGATGCGACAACACAGTCCAAGGCCCCTCCTCTGGGCTCAGGGTGCCCGGTGGCCACTCTTCCTGCCCCAGGCACGCGCCGCCTGCCCTGGGCCCTCTGCCCCTTTCAGTCTGAGGGGACGGGGGGAGGTACCGGGACTGCTCGCTGTCACCTTCTCAGTGGCAGAGCAGATGTGAGACCTGGGGTGCAGTGACGACAAAGGGCGGCATCGGAGCCCGAAGACCCGCTCGGGTTCAAGCGCGCACCGATCATGGTGGACAAGCACGTGGGTGGACAGACGGAGTGCCGCTCGGATGAAAGGGACTCAGCCCTGGTGAACCCGCGGCTCCACCAACACGCCGATTGAGGAGTTCACGCGGAAGACGCTGTGCGGTGGGACTTTGTCCTCAGGAAACGCCCAGAGGCGCGGCGCCCCCAGACGCTCAGGCCCGGGCCTGCAATGTCGACAGTCCACCCGGGACACGCGGACAAACAGCAGCCCCTCCCCTCTCCCATGACGACCCTGGAGGCTGAGGAACGGGATCTCTCTGGTCTCGTTTCAGCATCAGGTGACTGGGATTTGAAATCAGTTGTCCTGCTGTCTGTCCCCGCGGTTTCTGACTTGCGGGATCCCAAAGGGTGACACGAGGTTTGGGCCAGTGTGTCCCTGCTGTGGACACAGGCACTTGGTGGGCGCCCCTGGAGAAGGGGCCGCGGGCTGGGGGACTGTTTTCATGGAATCTGCCAGCCTTGTGCACCCACCCAGCTCTCCAAGCATCTGTCCCTGAGACTCGTGGGGGCAGCTCAGTGAGGCCTGTGCTCCCCACATCTGCTCTGTGTTGGCGGGGGCAGGTAGGACGCCCAAGCTGGCAGACCCCGTGGCATGTGGCCACCACGGCCATGCACCTGTGCAGCACCTCCCTCTCTGCCCGGGCTCAGGGAGCTGGACAGGCACCCGCGGTGGGGTCGCTGGGTTTTGTTGGACATCCACCATATGCTCGCCAGGCAGCTAGGACACCATCACCTGGCCTGGAGTTTGTGATGGCTAAATCCCTTTACCTTCCAAGCAAGGTGGCGCTAGACGCCGGTATTTTCTGAGGGTCACAGAGAAGTATAAGAGCAATACCCAGAGCAAGTGTCCTCTGGCTCACTGGAGTAGACTGCGGTGCGGCCTCTCTGGCTTCTGGAGCACGGGCGCGGGCCACGGGCACCAGCAGATGCCTTCCACACGCCCGCCGACACACACGTGACACGCTAGGCGGGTCCTTTAAACACCTGTTACTATGGATACCAAGCGCAGCCATCACAGATCCAGCCTCAGTTAGTTGTCTGTTTATATGACCGCAGAGGAGTCACGATCCCCAGGGGACTGGCAGTTATGACTGATCCCTTCCCAGGGTGTCAGCTCAGATGGTGTAACCGTTACCCCAAGTGGTGAGCCGGTTTCTCCGAACCTCCACGGGACGATGAGCCGTTTCCTCTGCCAACCGGTGGAAAAGGGTCCAACTCCCGCCACGGCTCAGAGGAAGTGGCTTCCGACCAGCAGGACAGCGGTTCTCACCTCCTGTCCGCTGGCCGTGAAAGAGCCAGAAATGCGCACGTGTGACAAGAGAGGGGCACACGGACATCCTGAGCCATGCATTTTCCTCGGGAACCAGCTGCTGCTGCTCATCTGCCTCCTCTGTTCCAGTCACTCAAATTTCTCGACTGCCAACCATGTCCAAATGGGGGGTCGCCTCCATGCTCTCCCCACAATCCTCTGGGTCAATAATTACTTGCCGACTTTGATTCTAATCTTGTGCGACTCAAAGCCTGTCAGAACTCGGCAGGTTCAATTCAACCTTGACATGTTGGGAAGTGTGTGTGTGTACATGTGTCTTTATGTGCATATATGTATACACACATATAATGCATTATATTAAAAGAGGTTTATATTAAAAAATTCTCACACAGATTACTTCCAGCTTCCTACACAGGACAAAGACACAGAACCTTAGGTGTTGGAGATGGAAACGTCCAACGGCCTTAAATGTGGCATAAGCCCCCTTACACCAGTCAAAGCAGGTACCCCCGGCCTTTCCATGCAGCCCGTCCACTGGAAACAACGACAGCTGCGGGCTGAGGTGTGGCCCCTTTTCTATAGGCTGCTGCCCGCTTCCCGATCCCTCCCCCACGTGAGCATTGAGAATCCACTGTCACGTTCAGCAGGAATGAAAGACAGAACTCATATCATGACTAAATGTGCTGATTAAAACACAGAAAAGGGCTTGAAACACAGATTATCAGTAGACAAGAGCCCCCCCGGCCCTCATCAGATTACACACCGTTTCTCCGGAAACCCGTGGGCCAGTGACCCTGCCCGGGTCCCCGCAGCGCACCGGCGGACCTGCAGATGGAAAGTTTCTGAGTCTTTGGAAACTAGCGCGTAGGTATATGAATGTGTGTGGTTCATGGACAAGGGTGATTGTCACAAGTTTCATTTTTTCTTCATGAAATAAATTTAAAACGGAAGTAAGTCCCTGAACCACTTCTCTCCATTATCTCCATGCGCGACGCCTCTTTCCTGCAGGGACCCCGGGAAGATTCCATTCGTTTCGTGTGTCGCTGTAGGTTGTCACCTGCAGAGTTGAAGGCACAGTGAGGCCTGAAGCCACCGCTATGCCAACCCTCTAGGTGCATCTTGGGCTCAGCTCCGTGAAAAGGAAGGGACACTCAGGAATGTGGCTGCCGTGTCCGTAGGCGCAGAGCGTCAGAGGCGAGAATCGGCTGGTAAGGGGCCAGCTGTTTATTAGGAGTTGAAATTTCTGTAGCCTCGCTGGATTAAAAGGATCATTAAACCTAAGTTCTCTGAACCCCTCTGTGGTCTTTCATCGCTGAATCATGCAGTCAGAGCCCCAGTTACCCCGAGAGCACAGAAGCGCCCCCACCCCCGCCAACTCTCTGGCGGAATCTGGGCTTTGGTATGAGGCTGAGGAGCTGCACAGCTGTGCAGCCCTGCTCCCTGCAGACACCGCACTGACGAAGGGCCTGTGTGCACATCTCAGTCCTTCCTGGAATGCTGCCCAGCCAATTACATTCCAAGGACACAGACGGAGAATGTTCCCGGGAGGAGATGGGGTGGAAAGCTTGCTATTTGTTCTAAGACCCCAAAAATGTGTGTGCCTGGAATCTGGGCTCTGTCACTGGCGAAATGGCAGGATTTGGCATGTTACAGCATCTGTGTGACCCACAGGTCCCCCATGGACAGAGTGTGCAGAAACTCTTCCCATAAAGTTAGTGGAATGAGATTCGGTAGTGATATCTGCATGCGTCCTCTCACCAAGGCTCCGGGCCTGGCGTGCGCGGTGAGCGGATGGTTTCACGTTGACTCCTGTCCCTGCGGGTGAGGGTGCACTTTCCTCATTTATAAGAGACAATTCCGATCGCCGATGCAGTAACATACAAACTCCTGTGAAGCAGAATCCTCTGTCTTCTCCATACCAGCCCAACCTGAAATACAGACTGCAAGGAGGCCTTTTCCAAACAAGGCACCTTGGTTCTCAGGCGGACTACGCATCAGAAGAATTTGGGGTTCTGAGTGTGCCCCTAAAGTTCTGGCTTAGGCGTTGGAGAAAATCAAAGGGTAGGGTGCAAGAGGAGGAGGAGGGATAAAAACCTTTGCAGGAAACCGTCGCAGGCTCCTGTGTCTGGTGATAGAGAACAAAGGCAGCTCAGTCTAAAACGCATCTGCTCTCGCCGTGATCGAAAAGCATGTGAGCAGGGGCTGCCCTCCTGGGCTAGAGCTGCAGAATGGGCGGTGAGGACAGTAACAAGAAAAACGGTGAAAAGCGCCTGCGAACAAGGTGAGCTAACACACGATGGGAAGCTGGAAACTGAGCGCATCGTGAAAGAACTTCTCCGGCCGGCACGCAAGCGGCCGTGACAGCAGCAGCACAGCGTCTCTGGAGACACCCGTGTCTCCTGATTTTGTCAAATAAAACATGAACCATCCGTGTGCTCAGCGACGCCACAGCTTTCTCCACGCGCAGCACAGCCCAGCTGCCGGCAGGAGCCCACGGCCACACCTTTGACAAGAGAGGAAAAGAACGGGATGAAACCCGAGAAAGGACAAGGTGACTGAGACCGACTTTCAAACCAAGATCAAACCGAAGTGGCTTCTGGAAGTCGCCACATTGTCGAATCCGTTGTGGAGTGTGCGGGATGCAGCTGAAACCGACACTGCGGGGAGTTCACAGGCGAGGATTCCCTTGCCAGCCGCACATGGTACGTGACACGATGCAAAGTGTCCTGAACATGCGTGGCCGGCGTCGCCGGGCAGGGGTGTCGGACGGAACGGGTGTGCGCCCGATTCCTACGGTGCATCCGCGTCGCCACCAGTGTGCGTGGCGCTCAGCATGCGACAGCCAGGCCACAAAACTGACCTTCTGGGCTTTGAAGGCACATTCTCGCCTTGCATTGGGATCTGTGAGCGCCTCACCCTGTCCGCAGCAATGTCCCTCACGTTTGAAGGCCAGATCGTTACAGACACCGTGAGTTCTCTGACACAGGGAGACACAGACTGGCCGGGGGCCTGCCGGCCGATGAGGCGAGATCTGGGTCTCGGCCCCCGGCCCCGCGCGTGGCACAGGCCTGAGGGGAAGCTGGGTTTTGTCTTGCCTGCTTACATTTTTAGCAATTTAAAGCACTGTAGAGAGTCTATTCTTTAGTTTAAATAAATGCAAATATTTCATGATCCGGCAGCTGCTTGGAAGCACGATTTGGAGAAAACCATTGTCATCTAAAACCACACCCTGGGGGTATAGCTACTTTAGATGTCAGATCTGGTTGCTTTCAAAAATACGGGGATAAGTGATTTGTCTGAAGGGTCACCAGTTCTTCTAGCAAAGGACGATGGGAAACATGGCTTCTCTGTTTTCAGCGTCAGTGGGCGGGTTCCGAACGGGCTGGCGATCGGGAAGGCCGCTTCGTCAGAGCGCAGGCCCACGGCCCCGTTTGAGGCTGGAGACGGAGGCAGCAGTGAAAATGCAGTTCAGTTTGGGACTTGTACTGCCAGCGGTTCAGAATGACGGCACAGGAGGCGAAGCAGCGTCTGGCCTTCCGGCCTTCCAGCTTGACCCGCCGCCCGCTCCCCGACTGGGACCGCACAGAAGCACAGCTGCGCGCTGAAACAGCCTGGCTTCTTTCTCTCCCGACTTATTGCTCTGCCACCTGTCTCTACTTCCTGGCCTAAGGATGCAAAGAGAATATTCCAGACTTCCCAGCACCGGTGACAGAGAATCTCTGCAAATGAAAACAAGGCTTATGTCTCCTCCGGCTGCTTCAAGGACATTAAGGAGTCACCATGTCAGCTCCTCTGAGCACGGTCCTTGTTTACAACAGCTGTTGAGCACACAGCCATCTCCCAGCTGTGGACGGACACGTCCCTTCAACGTGCGGTCAGGGCCCAGGTCGGGGAAGCAGCATCAGCAACACACTTGCACGTCGAGTTGCCTGCACAAATGACACGTCATTTTGTCATCCTGTGTCTGCTCCGTCAATTACCCGAGGGTTCTTGTTCGAGCAAAGCCTCTTCCAATCCAACCCATCTCACCCGCGGGCCTTCCCCGAGGGCCAGTGTGACCGCACCTCTTGGTTTTCAAGGTGCGCGAACGTGTCTGCGTCCCCACGGGCACCGTGACTGCCGGGAAGGTTTCTGTCCACGTCCGTAGCTGCTGACGGGAGGGGCGACGGACAGATGTGTCTCAGATCCTGCGACGCACACCCCCGGTGCTAGAGGCTTCTCACACGTCTCTCCCCCCCAGCACCCGGCGGCCAGCGTTCTTACCACCGAACAGAGCTCCGCACAGACCGGTGGGTGGCGAGGGAACCCACCCAAAGACTGTGTCTCCAAAGTGACATTCTCGTCATTTTCCCATTTGCTTCTCTACAGAAGTCATTTATTCTGTTTCTTGCTCCAGCATCAAAACAGAGACGTTCTCTGCAGGCAAAGCTGGTTTCCCGCTGCTGTGTTTCTGAGGGTCACCACCACAGCCCTGAAACGGCAGGGGCTCCAAAGTGCTTGCTGGCTTCGTTGGCTCCGGGTTTTGCTCTGAATCACATGTGATCTCAGCTCACGAAGCAAAGTCGGCTGACGAGGGCCAGCCCGGCACCCGCAACGTCAGCACGGGGCGCGATTGCGGCGTCACTGCGTGAAGGATGCAGGGTGGGCGTCGCCCCTTCTTGCAAGGCTTAGCGTGCGGTGCGGCCGGCGACCCGCTCTTGTCGTGAGGTAAGGAGACCTGTGTCCGTTGACGGCAACGCTTGCGCCCTCCCGCCCTCCCGCGGGCGGCGCCAAGGGCTCAGCGGTGGAGCGATGCCACCATGTCTTGCTGTCAACTTTATATAAGTTTGTGTCTTGCCACCAAGTGTACTGCAGCACGTGTTTGCTAGAACTTGTTGGAAGACTGCTAGCTGTCATTAGAGACACCTCTCTCGTGGGTGGCGCTGGGAGCGTGCTCGCTGCAAACGGCCCTTCCTGGGGTCACAGGAGTCCCCTGCATAGTGTTGCTGTCTCCCTTGTCGAAACTGCGCTCCTGGGGCCTGGCCGGACAGGTGTGGCTCTGCATGCTGACTGACTGGGAAACGCCCACTTGCCAGGCTCAACTGGGGTCCGTTGCAGACAGAATTCTCACGTCACTTCACTGCTCCTGAGCACAGGCGTGCTGCACTGTCCACAGGCCCACCTGTCCGTCCATCCACCTGTCCATCCATCCATGCACCCAGGCAGCCAGGTATTCATCCATGCATCCGTCCATGGTCCAGGGACACCGCAGAATGCGGGCGGTCCTGTGCGGGTAGGGAAGCTACGGTGCTGCCTTCAGGTGCTTATTGTCTACTAGGAGGGACAAACTAGACTAGATTAGGAACAAAAATAAGAATTAAATTGGGATAACGCCTCCAAAAAGAAAAGGACAGGTAGTTCCAAGTGTGGTACAAGAGAGCCTCCCTGGCTGGGCGCGTTGGAGAAGCATGGATTGATTATGGGAGTCCCTTTCCAGCAAAGGCCTTGGGAATTTATCCAGAGGAAGAGGAACGGAAAGCAGGTCCCAACATTAGCTGCGGCTCCGCACGGTGAAGGGTGCAGCCTTATTTTGAAAGACACAGTCGGTGGAGTCATTCGCGCTTAGGGAGCTTCTCCAGCATGAGCTGCGGGCCGGGGCGCAGCCAGCGGTGAGTGCACACAGCGCAGTGGGAGGTGCTACCAGGGAAGGACGAGAGGACAACTGTTGCTCAGCCTTCTCTGAAGCTGCTCTCTGTCCGTAGGAGAAGGAGGTGGGCAGCTTTCCTCAACTTCCACGGCACAGTCTCGGAACCCAAGCTTCCTGCCTCCAGTTCCCAGGCTCCAACTGAACCGGCTTGCAAGTCCAGTCAAAAGTAAGAATCTTCCTTTAAAACATTACCAACAACTGGGGACTTAAACGCGGGCTTAGCGCACGCGAGGCAAGTCCTGCATTCTTACCTAAGAGAAGAAGATTGGATGCACGCCCATGAAAACTTAACTTTCGGCTGAATGGACTGACCCTAAGATTATCAAGGCAAATACTTCTCAGACTTCACTGTGAGAAACCACAGGCAATCACTGAAAAAACGCAACAATTGCTTAAATTACATTTAATTGTATGCTTTGCCCCAAACTTTTTAGTGTCTTTCAGGCTAGAGAGAGCTACTCAAGACAGAAATCCGGAATAATTGGCTGTCATGCCATTGTCGATTGAAAGTTTCTATTATTATTAAAGTACCATTTTAAAAGAAACAAACCATTTTAGTATTTATGTAAAACTAGTAATATGTGTGTGTGTGTTTGTTTTGTCTTAGTTTAATTTTGTTTCAGGACTGGTAGCATTTAATACATTGATAGAACTTAAGCCATTGGTTAATATAATTTACTCTCAACTAACTATACAGTGAAAAGACTGGAACCCTGTTTAAGTTCCTTGGATTGAAATTTTAAAGGTATTTTGCTTAGTTTTTCTGGAATCTCACAGAAATTACAGAAAAGATAATATGCAGTTAGCACTGATTTTGCTCATTTAATAGACTGAATTTACTTGATTTAGTGTCTTTAAAGAGCATGCTCTTCTTCTTTAAAAAATTGTTAAAAAACAAACACTTGACCAGTGAAAAACATTTGCAGAAAATGACAAAGATGAGTGTTATTAGACAGAAGAATCAATTCAGCAAACACGATACACACATGGACTAACTGGGAAATGAGCATCAGCAGAAGACAAACACGGCTGATGGCTTCTGCTTCGTTGGGCTCAGGGACGTGGAAGCTGGGGCGGGATTACTGAGGCTAATCATTGTCCAAAATGAGCAAGGACTGGATTCCGCTGAGTTATAAATTCACTTCAATAGAGTCTGACCTCAGGCCTGTAGATGAAGATACCTCAGTTTGTACTTCAGGAGTGATTTAGGGTAACCAAACTTAGAGACAATAGGCAGACTCTCACTCTCCCCTGGGTGCCAGTTTATTCTGGTACAGTAATTCGTGATATATGACCTCTAAGCCTACTGAGCTTAAGTTCTGCTTTCTCCCTCCAAGCAAGCTACACAGGATATTTAGTTTTATCAAAGCAGTGGACAAAGGCAAGTGCAGCCTGCCAGGGGAGGAAGGTCTTCAGTACATTGGAACACGCCTAGCACCAGACCTGATGATTTCTTGTCCTTCAGTCCTTGTGGACTGAGGTTCCTCAGGACTGGGATGTCTTAGTACTTTTAGCTTTGGATTTCTTTTCTTTATTTTTTTAATTTCCCCTCTAGAGCAATGTGTGCAAATGATTTTTTTTAGAGCACCAGAATACTTGTTTCTTTATTAAAAATCATTCATTCCATGAATAAATTTTCACTGAGAAGTTTACAATGTGCCAGGAACTATCAAAAGGGTGGGGATACAGGTGAGAAAAACTCAGACATAAAATCTTGGTAAGTGCTCTTGTAAGGTGCTTGCTTACTATTAAAAATATATATATATGGTCTTCATGCCAAGACCCCATTGTCACTGGATGGTTTTTCAGTTGTCAATACTATCCTGTCCCTTGTAAGATATTTAGCAGCATCCCTGGCTTCTGCCCATTAGTCATCAGTAACACCCTCCAAATTCCTTTCCCCCTGTTGTGCCAACCCCAAATCTCCAGGCTTTATTTACCAAATGGCCTTTTGGGGACAAAACTGCCCCTGATTGAGAATTACTTAACTATATAGTGGTTTGTGTACAGAATGGATGCAGTATATGCAATGTTTGAAATGTTGCCTACAGTTCACTTTCATAGAAAGAAAACAACTTTTAGACTTAACTTTCGTTTGTTCAGTGCACCTGTACTGGGTGCCAGCATTATGTTATGGACAGGGAAGCAGTTAAGCAAGAAAGGGTGCTCCCTTTAGAACTTGCAGCCTGGTTGCAGCAATCCCCCTTTTAAATTCTATTTGTGACACCACTAAGTCTGATGCTCTACAAATTCCACTTCTGTGCACCTGCTCTTTGCTCACCTTTGTCTATAACCTGCAAAACAAGGAACTGGACAAAGGAGGAGATACTGCTCCTTCCTGTCTGCCTCTGTGCACTTCCTGTCTGCCTCTGTGCACTTCCTGTCTGCCTCTGTGCACTTCCTGTCTGCCTCTGTGGAGACAGGTGGTTCTAGCAGAAAACGCAGAAGGTGGGCATGGGGCACCAATCAAAATTCTGCTAACTACTTCAGAATAAATATTGCAAACATTACAAAATTGACAGCGATTTGCTTCATCACTAGAAATGGACCAAAGCACCATTGTATAAAATCTTTTCTGCTTGAAGGGGCCACAGATTTTTCTAGTAGCTTACCATTAGTTATAAACAAAAATCACCATTATAGGAAGGCACGATGGAAGGATTTTACATGTCAGAAGATATGTCAGAACTTTTTAAAATGTAATGCAAGTGTGTCCTTGACCCGGGTATCTGGGCTGGATAGCAGCGGGGAGGGTAGGACGGCGGCTCCCTCTGGCTGGGGCAGTGACCAGAATTCCCTGCAGGAGCTGGAGCAGCTGCTTCCCCCTCGTGGGGACGTGCGTCATGGTCACGAATGTGCTGTGGGCACCTCAGAAGTTCTGAGCTCCACAGCAAGTGCGACCAGCATGTTCTTGATGGCGAAAACCAGACTGACCTGGGATCCCCTGGGAGGACGAGCACTGCGAGTACAGTACCTAGGGCTGCTTTCTCTAGGGAAAACCCACATCTGGGGTTCTCTGAGGAGCCTGGATGCTGAAACCTACTTTTCAGAGCGACTGTCAGTCACGCAAGTGTTCTGTCCTGAAGGAAGGAAAGAGGGGTGCAAATGAAGCCAAGCTCTTTAAAGCAGGATGCTTCCAGACAGCTTTGCCCAGAGCAGGCGACTGCCTACCTACTACACCTGTACTTCTCTTTCTTACCTATCCCTTCCCTCTAGGTGCACCCGACCAGGCTTCAGGGTTACCTGCTCCTCCCCTCCTGACATCGTCCTGGCCCCTCCCTGCTTAATTCTTCTACTTAATATCATTACCTGTATCAATCATAATCATTAGGAAACAGCCCACGCAAGACTGAGAATTAATACAACATATTAAATAGGCATTAAATAAGCTGAAACATTAAAAAAGAGCACTATGGCATCAGAAGATAGTGCGTCAAGAACTGCTAGTGCTCTGGGGGTGAGGGAAACCAGGGAAGAAGCTGGATTATTAAAGCTTACTTGCTTGGGCTCAAACTCCCGAGGAGAAAGAGCTGGCCCTGTGGTATAGCGACCTAAGGGGCGTGCTGCTTCCGGTTCTTCAAGTAAACTGAAGCCGGAATCAGCTGCCAATACTAGAACTATCGACCTCTGCCAGGGTGAAGCAACACAGACAGGAAAAAGCAGCAGAAAGGAAGTGATGTGATGGACAGGAAGTGTACAGAGGCAGACAGGAAGAGCACAGAACCAGACCAGGTGTGGCCCTGCGTTATGCAGGAAAGTTCCCTCTCTGCACTTCCCCACACGTCCTGACGTGACATCCGTCACACTGGTTTGGCCATCACTGGCTTCCGCAAATATTGACTGTCTTATTTTAAACTCACACTGTCTCTTCTGACCATCCCCTTTGTTCACTCTTCCTTTCTGCCCCTGTTTTATTTCTCTGGCCCAAGAATATTTCTCAGAGCTGGTTGAGAGTTTGGTGATGTTTCAGAGAGTATCCCAGGATTTATTGGGTGCTTGAGAGAAGCGCTTCATGATGAGATGCCAGCGGTCCCTGGAGCTGTGGCAGGAAATGAAAAATAGTACAATTCAACTCAGGGGCTGAGTGAGTCTCCAACCCAGCATGGAAGTTCTTACAAAGTACCGGGAACGACAGTGTTACAAGTCCTCCATCATGTTGAAAACAAGTGAATGCTTCAACCTCAGCAGAAGATAAAAATCTGTCCTCTGCATGAAAGCCTTAGTACACATGACATCAGATACAAAGAGTTAAAGGTCATGAGTCTTTCGTGCTCCAGAAAATTGACAGACTTGAGATAGATCTATCGCTCTATATGTTATTTTGCTAAAGTGCTAATCCAATGACAAAGCTTGCGTGGCAATTTTTAAGAAAGCCTAATCATGTTGCATGTGACAGAAAACAAGTCTGAAAGGACCACATAGAAAAATATTAACGAGCATGAAGAGTTTGTCAGAAACCTATTTATTAAACCACTTCTGAATAAATTATGTTTCAACAGAAAATTTGGGGTTTTTTGCATTTGTCATGGAAATACATGAGATGAAACTGATCATAAAACATTCCTATTTGTTTGAACTCCAAAACAGAGATTGAGAATATATGTGCATATATAGTATATTATATAATTACTATATAATTATATGCTATATAATAGTCATATAAGTATTATACAGTGTTAATAGTACTTGGGAATTCAAATACGAATAACACAGGTCTCCTAAAGAGTTAGTAGCTAAAACCAAACTTATGAACAAGTAACCATGGAACAAATCCATACATATTTCCATGGAAGACTCTGAGACACTACAAATAATGCCGAGAGTGCCAGGCAGCAAGGAAGACAACAATCGATCTAAGTGTGGGAGCCAAAGGAAGACCCATCACCCTTGAGTACTCAAGGGCGACACAGTGGAAAAATGCACATAAATGACCCTGCAGACCTGCCCAGTGGGCTCATAGAGTGCCGTGGGTTAAGTGCTGGTCATAGTTAAGACGACCTAGACCCAAGTCCTATCCTGAGAATTGCTTTGGGAGCCATCTACAAAGCGGTAATAAAGTGACCTCGAGCAATCACCTGGAAGTGTGTTGATAATAAAAGCACTTACTGGACATCAACCCCATAAATGGTGGTGTGAGGAGTGTGCTCAGTCCTTTCTCCAAGTGAAACAACCACTGAACTGCTGAAAACCACACACACACACATCAGGATGAACGGAGAAATATGGTGACACTGAGGCCATGGACTAGTCTTTACAGTCGCCTTGGTCCCTGCTCACTACAACGAAGCTCTACCCGCAGCACATGCAGCCAAGAGGACAAGGGCTCTCTGTGCCCAGCCCCCACGCGGGGCTGCATTTTCACATCGGACGGAGGAGGCGAGTCAGCGCCCCCGCTCCCTGGGGGCCATTTTGAAGACGCTCTCTTCCGGGCAGGCCGAGCCAGGAAAACCGACTTCCTTTCCGCCAAGGAGCCTCTACTCCTCAGGCAAAGTCCTACCCCAGACTCAGCAGACTGAGAAGGGAGCCCTCAGCACTCCGCTTGTAACGCAGAGGCTTCCATTCAGAAAAGAGAAGCAGGAGATAGGCGTTCGCGTGCCAACCGAGAGCGCCATTCACAGGCTGGGGCGTCACTGCGAGGTCCGGTGGACCCAGCTGTCAGAGCCAGCCGCTCGCCTAAGAAGGATGACGTGGCATGGACCCGGGTGTGTGAAAGTTCATGCCTGAGGGTGCTGTCAAGAGGAATGGCATTTTCAGAGGTGAGCAGTTAGGAGAATGCTGGTATCTCCCTGAAACTCAGAATGACAAGCAAAACGTGAGCAGACTAGTAGTGCAGAGACTCAGGAACAAGACGGTCAAGTGCATCCTCCTGGGGCTGGAGTCATCCACGGCCAGGAATTACCCTCATCCTGCAAATGAGCTATTCTTGCATCAGTCGGAGCAGCGAGCACACAAGAAAGGGACCAGGGATGAGGGGAGGCTCACAGCCGGGTGTGGGGCCAGTGGAGGCGACCGGCACAGGCCCGAGGTCGCGTGTTCTGAGAATCGAGGTCAGCTGCGTGCTGTGGGGGAAAATACTAAACAAGTGAAGAGCAAAACCCCAGCGACACGCGCTGGGCAGCAGAGGCGGGCGGTACCCAGAGTGGCTGCAGCGGGTCGTCGACACTGTCAGTTGGCAGCAACAGAACTGTGAGGCAGGGAAGGAAGCAGAGAAGTGTGACCATCGCAGGAAAAGAAAGAGGCCACAGACACTGCCTCTGGGGGCATCTGCTGTCGAACTTGGTGACCAGAAACCTCAAAGCGACTATTATCAATATTTTCAAAGCACCAACAGAAGCCCACTCTCAAGCACGGAGGCAAGACCTAGTGACAGTGTCTCATGCAATACCGACTAAGGGCCATTATCAAATGACCCCAATGCGAATTCTGGAGAGAAAAACACAATATCCACAGGAAAACATTTACTCCAGAAGAGTCGATCTGAACAGCCGGCAGAGGATCCGTGGGCTTGAAGCCATCCTGGCAGAGGTGTGCGCTCAAGAGCACGAAGGAAAAAGAATGAAGACAACATGTGAATGGAGCGTGGGAAATGCAGGCCCGAATGGGAGTCCCAAGGGAGAAGAGACAGCGGAAGCAGCAGCAGCAAGTCCCGGAGGAAACGATGGCCGGAAACTGTCCGAGCTGAGGAAATAATGAATCTGCGCTCTCGGGAGGCTCAGAGAAGCCCAGGGAGACGGAAAGACACCGGGCCCTGCACGCGCAGCAGTGAGAAAGCAGGTGCAAACGGAGCAGCAGGGACACACTCCTGCCTTCTCAACTCTGAGTCGCCAGGTGAATCCTCCTGGGAAACGCAAAAGGCAGGTGAAGGGGACCGAAAGATAAATCAAACGGAACAGCAGCAGCAGCAGCAGCAAAACTTTCAACCGGGAATCTCCACCCAGCAAACCAAGACGGCCAGGAGGTACCACTTTCTACCCAGTAGGGTGGCTGTAAGCAAAATGATGGACAGCTGAGTGCTGGCCGTGACTTGGAGACACGGATATGCCCACACATTGCTGGGCTGACAAAACAGCGCCGCTACTGGGGAAAAGTTTAGAAATCCTCAAAACGTTTAGCATAGACTTTCCATGGGATCAGGGTTCCACTGCACTCCTAGGGGTACAGGCTCAAAGAAATGGGAACATCTGTCTACACAAAGGTGCCTGCACTCACAGCAGTGTTATTTACAACAGAAAAGGAAATACAAATGACAGGTCATTGACATTTTACAAATGAGGCATTTGTTTAAAATGCAATACTAATTAGCAATTAAAATAAGCAGCAGCTGGTATCTGTTACAACACAGAGAAAACAGCTGGGTGGGGGCATCTAGTCAAGGAAGACTGCAGTCTGTCTCCCCCAGGAAGAACTAGATGGGGAAGCAGCTTCCCGGGTGGGCAGGACTGGGGGGCGCGGCAGGGAAATGAGCATGGGCTGTGAGGGACTCCTTTTCCAGTGGCAGACAAGTCTCAGCTTAGATGGTGGGGATGTTTGTCCAGCTCTGGGGGTGCACCGAAGCCCAGCAAATATCCATTTTAAAGAGGTGGAATTCTATGACACGAGTTCCATCTTAATGAGCCTTGTCTTTGTCATCAGGCTAAGTGAGATAAGAAACGTAACATTGGCATTTGGCCAAGTGTTTGGTGTGGAAAATTCTGTAATTATTATTGACCCTTCTGCTGTTGTCATAGTCATTATTGTCACCTGCTCTGCAGCTCATCAGTAATTCTCCTGATTGATTAATGGGTCCTGGGAAGCGCCTACTGTGTGACACACAGGTATGTATTGGGTGGGTGATCACAACAGATTTGTGATGTCAGCTTGGTAGGGGCTAAAAACTGTTTCTTTCTTTCTTTTTTTTTTAAACAAAATCATCTTATTTAGCAAAATCAGAAATATTTTGAGTCAAGATACTTGGTGGCAATACCAGAATGACTTTAGAGGCCTTTTTACAGTTAAAGTTCTTTGTTTATTATACCTGGGCTTCGTAGACAGATATTAATCTCTTCACATTCATATGGTGTCACCGAGCCCTCCATGAATCACACACACACACACACACACACACACACACACACACACACACTCTCTCCGTTCATGGGAATGGTGACCCATGCTCCTGTGAGGACGCTGCTTTAACTATGCTTCCAAAATCCTACCCAAAGCTGCCTCTCCTGCTGGGTGGGTTGGGGTCCCTCCTCTGCACCCTCCTGGCACCCTGTTAATCCTGTCCCATCACTGCCTACTGACTTGTCCCTGCTTCTCTTGGCTGACAATCTTTCTCCTTTAACAATGTCTATGTACTGGAAATCAGACCACACCAATGACTGTCCGCATTTGGTCTTCTTCAAACCAGTTATTTGTAAACTGCAGCACCATGTTCCCAATCTGGGAACCAGGAAATCTCCATTTGGAAATAGTACTATCTCAGAATTGTGAACATTTCCTCTGATTCAATGAGACCGCATGCTAAATAAACTCTTCACTACAGAATATACTTTCACTTGAAATTAATATTCCCATGCTGTTGACAAAATAGGGAGAAGGGAATACAGATAACTTCCCACTCCAAGAGCACTCACTTTGAAAGTCTTCTTCACTAGGGTCTGTGATTGACAAGACAGGAAAAAAAAGAATTGTGCTAACATCCGACTCCCATTAGACAGCTGCATCAAAAAAAGAAACCTGTAAAAAGGGCAGCAAAAGCTTAACTGCAATCTACCGAGTCTAATTAGCATCTGCAGGGAAACATCCTCTAATGTAAGACAGGCGATTCTTCTTCTCGTAGGTTTACAACTTTGAAAGATGAGGGAAGGGGTAGTTATCAACCAGAAAGAAAAATAACAGACTTGGCAGCACTTCAGGGACATTCTCATTCAATATTTTCACTATCTGGCTAAAGACAGAGCAGAGCACTTTATATTTAATCCTCCCTCCTTCCTCTTTGAAATGGCTTTGATTTTTCCTGTCTTATGGCAAATGCCACTAAACCACATACTCATAAGTCTGGTTGAGATCATGTTTGTGTTAACCATCGACAAACAAATACCAGTGAGGCTGGAATGAATGTGTTTGGAAGATTAATGATGAAGACATACCAATTCTAGTCCAGTGACCCAAATAAGACATTCCAATGTTTATTACCCAGAACAGTCTGTTATTCTGTTCTTTTTTGCTTCTTTATCTTTCCTGTAGTTGCCATTTATACAGCTTTTGCTGTTAACTCCCATCATGTTCAAAGACAGCTAGGAATCAGTCAACTCCATGCAAGGGACAGAGTCCAGTGCACGGCTCAGCCATTGTGCAGAGTCCTGGCTCAGAGACCCAGGCACCCCTGCTGGGTCACCTGCAAGCACCTCACCCAGTCCCCACAAACAAATCCAAGGATGCTGAGTTCTGAAGAGCAGGGCACAGCTCTGTACCAACCAGACGGCTTCCATTTTGGTTCGAACCTTGGCTGAAGAAAGCCAAAGAAGTAGTGTCTGCCCTGAGTGCGTATGGGAAGAGGTACAGCCCTTTGCTTATTTTTCTTGAGAGAGCCTGAGTCAGCCCCTCCGTCCGATGCTTAACGCGTGTGCCAGGGAACCACCACATTCCCCTGGCAGCTCCTCTCGGCGCCACCCTCAAGCCAAAAAGTCTTTAAACGAGAGCGGACGCGAGAGCAACCAAACTTAAAATTCCCCTAAAGAAGAGGGTTAAAATGTTTTTTTTTTTTTAATATGAGCAAGATTTAGCATTCGTACATTTAGAATTTTAAGGAATTGGTTTCTGAATGCCCCTGTTAGCTTCCAGCATTGACAGACACGAAATCCCTCCACTGCAGAGTCCTAAATCCTTTTTTCGAAAGACGACAGATTTGAGACAGACTTAGAGCATTTTCTGGAGATGCAGACCATGCTCAGTCCTTAAGGCTCTGGCCACACCTTCCCACTCTAGTACCTAGATCAGTTCCCTCACCTGTGTCTGACCGATTAATTTGCGCCACCCCCCGCCAATCTAAGTATCTCTATCTAGTAAGCTTTTCTTTCCTCCAAATATGGCAATATGTTAAGAAGAGTAAAAAAGAAACTATTAGGATTTCAGCTCAGGACGCCTGAGAGACGCAGGTATATTTGCAACATGGCCAGACGGCTCACTCCTGGGTCCCAGCAAAGGGCCCGGCAGCATCCAAACGGCGTGCAATGCCTAACTGATACTTAGAAAGTGGGAAACGCACAGTGGACTCACTGGTCGGGCCTGGGCCCGCCACCCCGTCTGCAGTGAATGTCCTAGCTGGCACATGCCAGCGTCCCCAGAACGAGAGAAACAGGCTGACGTGCACCTGCCCAGGTGATCCATTTGGCCAGTCAGCTGAGCACTGTTCTACTCGAAACGAAGACATCGCTCCAGAATGGATGGAGCAGTGAGTTGGGGTGACCCCCACTCCCTAAAATGTTGGGGTACCCAGACCGCCGGTAAGTCCCTCTGCAGTTTCCAGGCTGGCACTCGCGCAGCGCTGTTCTGGAACAGAGACCGGGCACGCGCACTACCCCAGGCGGCCGTCACAGGGACCGGAACCCTCTTGAGAAAGTTCTCCTTGGCAATGTCCCACTTGTCCAGGCCACAGGGAGAGCCCCGTTGACTGCCATCAGATGACCGGTGCCAGTCTTTCAAGGACACTCCCTCACCCCATCCCCGGCAGCTCTGCAGAGCTGTACTCACCAAACCTTGGCAGGTTGAAAGGGCCACCGAGGAATTCGTGTGCGACCTCAAGGAGCCTTGGTAAAAACAGAAGTCCTCGGGCGGGAAGGGTTGCACGGACCTGGTGCCGTCCTTCCCGAGCGTCTGCACGAGGAACCCAGGGGCCACCAGGTGGCTGGACGCCTTCAGATCCATGTGGAAGTCGCGCCCGAGTCCCTTCAGCCGCAGGTGGAGTGTGCCCACGCCGAGCGGGGACAGTGCCCGCCGCCTCCTCTGGGGGTGCAGGATCTCATGGGACACGTAGGCGCCACTGGAGTCCACCTCGTAGGGTGACACCAGGTCATATTCTGAAAGCCAGAGACAGGGAGCAGCTGAGCCATCTGCAGGGGTTGGGAAGTCCCACGCAAGGAAGACACTCAGTGGGGCCATGTCATCGTCTGGCCGTCCCCACGCCCGATGTACAGACTCCCCATGTGACAGCTAAAGGGGGAACCTTCAAAGGGGCTTCAGGGAAGCCACTGCCGGCCCTAGAAGGTGCTACCACCAACCCTGCAAGTTCCCTGATTCTTAAATAAAGCTCCAAAACAGACCAAAAAGCACAAATGTATCTGTAGGATTCTAGTCCCGAGAACGTAGAGTAATTCTAATTTGTAATCATGCTTATATTTCTAAACACTCCTTTTAATCATATCTTTTCTGTCTTTACTAGCATCTGCATTATTCTGATAACAAATCTGAGTTTAAAAACACTGATACTTACAGAATACTAAAAAAGACACATGGACCTTAAATCATTTTAGTTTTTCACATCTAGCTATTAAATCATTGACAAGGGAGAAAAGAACACACAGGTTCCAGGTTCCCACATTTTAGCATGTGGAAAGGCTCCTGTTTGCCCCCAGAAGACCTGCCTGGTGAACCTGGCCCTGCCCTTGATGACTGTCCCTCCCCCAGGGCCTTCAGAGTCCGCCAGCCTCCCCACTCACATGTCCGGACCTGCCGGCCCCAATGCCGGTGCAAACGCCAGAAAACAAAGAAATGATCTCTGTTCCAAAGGTTAAGAAGCCCCGGGGCCTTGTAGGTCTGGGGGCCTCAGGCCCAGACAGCTTTGCTCCTGGGCGTCCAGCCTGCATGGAGTTGGCTTTCTGCTGCGCCCAGGCCGGACTGCAGCCCCGCAGGGTCCTGGGCGGTGTCCTCACCAGCCTTTCTGCAAACAGCCCAGCTGTCTTTTCCAGAGGCAACACCCCTTCTAGAAAGTTCTCCTACTTTTCTATGATGACCAGAATTTGTCTTGTGTGACCACCATTAGTAGCATCTCTCAGGGAGGATGGTCTCTGAGCCCGGGAACAGCAGGTGGGACAGGGAGGAAGGGGCTTCTGCCCAGGGAAGCTCTTCCCGCACAGCCAGCTTCCCCTGGGACGGGCAGGTTGCTGGGCTGGAGGGCAGGGATTTGCAGTTGGGACTCTGACACTTTTTCCTAATGACCCAGGGATCACGTCTCCGAACTGCCTCTGGGTGGCCTTGAGCGAGGGAGGGACAGCCACAGAGGGCTCAGCCCAAGGCAGGTGCCAGCCCCGAACTGCAGCTTTCCGGCCCTGATATCAAGAGCCCCCTTGGTCATCGACACTGCCTGTCAGTGCTTGTCCCTGCCGACCCTTCCCTGAGCATGTCACCTGTCTCACAGGACGAGAACACAGCACCCCACGGATGCGGCTGCCGCTGGACTCTGGAAACAGCGGCCTCTCCTCCCCAGGCGCCTGCAGTGCCCGCTGTCCCCCGTGCCCCACCGTCTGCCGGGAGCCGCGGCTGCATGGAGCGGGAGGCGCATCTGCACGGGCCTGCAGGCCTGGCCCGGGGCAGGGGTGTGTGGCGGGCCCTGCAGACCAGGCCCCGAGTGGGAGGAAGGTGACAGCACCCCTGGAACCATCTCCGACAGCACGTGGGAGCAGGCCTCCACCTTTCAATCGGGAAAGAAGACAGCAACCAGCACAGTAACAGGCGAGGATGCAGAGCTGGAAGGAGTTGGCCGGGGCCTGAGCGCAGGCGTGGGGCGCGGCGGGTCAGCGTCGGGCTCCCCAAGGACACAGGGGCAGCTGGTCTGTGTGGGGCATTCTCCACGACGCTCGGGACTGGGGCCTGGTGTGTCCCTGCTGCAGTGCTGTCTGCCGACCGGAGGGCCCGTGAGTGTCCCCCAGGTGGCGGAGCGCAGGAGACAGGAGCTCGGCTGGGACTGCCCCTCAGCGGCCGTGCTGCCGTGGTGACCGGCGGTGCTCGCCCGCGGGCCCAGACATCAGGACGCGGCGGCCCCGCACACCGTGGACAAGCAACTGTGACCCGAGGACACAGAGGGGCTTGATTGTGTTTGAAATAAGATTTATTTCTCTGCAAGACTGCACGTTTTATGTTCTGACCACCGGCTCATAAGTTCCCCCGGAGGGACTGTAGTCAGCGCAGGAATGCGCTGGTCACATACTGCACAGTCGTCTCTGTGTCACTCACAGGCGCGCCCAGCAACGGGCGGGCAGGAGGCTGGAGGGAGAGCTGCCTGTCCGTGTGGCCCCGAGGTTCCCCACCACCGGTGCCCCTCCCGCCAAGGTGGCGCCGTCCTGACTCGTCTGAGGGCGGCCTCGGCCGCGGCGGGGCCTCTGGCTGGAGCTGAAGGAGCGGAGGAGGCCGCGGCTGGGCTTCCAGGAAGGGTCACCAGGGAAGCCGCGGGGTGCGGCGCCCACGGTGGCAGGACCGGTGCGGGAAGGCCCCCTGTAACCGCGGCCACACCGAGATCTGCGTTCCCACAGCTACTGCTTGTGCCTTCAAGACAAAGTCAGACTCCTGGCCTCTGAACATCGTGAAATCGGGCCTTGGCTCTCGGTAGATTCTTTTAGGGGGGACAGCTCTCGCCAGGCCACTCCAGTCAGTACCGGAGGGACCTGATTTCGGGAGGTCTCTGTCACCACAGCTCTGAGTCCAGGACCCTGGTTTCACAGTGAGAGCTGGAGGAATAGTACCGTTTCTTCATGTTTCATGACCGTCCCATTGTTTTAATATAAATGTCAGTTTTGTCCTGTTTCTTTATAGACCAGGCGTATCTTTAATGCAGGGAAGAAGGAGCAGTCAGGTCGCCACGGGCCCAGTCTGTTGAGGGGGCCCAAGAGTAGCTGCCCCTTTCGCCCGTGTTAACGATGACCCCTGCGGTGCTGACTGTGATGGGTCCCCTACTGCTGCCCCTGTGAGGAGACAGGGCGGGCATCTCAGGCACTTGCTCGGTGCTGCCTGGCTGCTCAGCTCCGGCTCGACTGCGCCGCCTCCTCTCCTCCCCTCAGTCCTCAGCGCATAACCCCGACCTGACTTCCTACCCAGCGCCGCACGGTCAGCCTCCCCATCGTGCACAGTATACTGGTTCCGTGTCAGTGACGTCGGTGATCGTCTGACTCTGCCCACAGTGGACGCGTCTGCTCCGTGGGAAGCGCCAAGCCCTACAATCCGAGTTCCGAGCAGTTAAACTCAACCAGCTCACCTAAGAGGCTCCCGTCTCCTGGACTAAACGCAAATCCGCATAAACCTGGATGACACACCACGCAGGTCCGTCATGCCCAGCGGAACCCAGTTCAAAGGGCTTCTAACCCTTGCCCTGGACGCTTAACTGAAGAGTTAGCAGCCTCATGAGCTGTCTCTGGTTTCGTGGGAACCCCTGTTTTTCTTAGAGGGAAATTTGGGGGAAAAGCAATGCTGACTCAGCCGAAATAAAAGTGACGAATTGGTCCAGCGCAGATGTTGGTGCCAGTGGACTCATCACCATCGTCTCAAACAGCAGGACTTATCTTTCCCGCAGCATAATTAGTTCAGACACCCAGCAGCACTTACAACAATAGCTTGAACTGTGTATTCGTTTAGACACGCCTTATGACCCAAAGAGTTTTTTCAAAGCCAGCAAGTACGCTGGAGACCTGGACGTCTGACGGTGAGCCGACCGACCGTCACGCAAGTGCCCTCTAGCGCTGCAGTCCTATGTGGAGACAGGCTGGGCACAGGCAGCCGAGCAGGGCGTCGTTCTCTGCTAGTGTGGAGGTTCTGTTCTGATAGCCTGTCATCATTGAAGACTAGCAGAGGGGGTGAGGGCAGTGACTCCACTGAGCTGGGGCCTCACTGAGGGGTGACTCCACCTTCTCCTTCAAGATGCCACCAACCGAGGTACACCTGTCATGGAAACGCCACGCTGCGCACCTGCTGTGAGTGAGGGGACTAGGGTGAAAGGCCAGAGGCTGGGGGCCAGCACCCTGGCAGCGACAGTCTGCTTGAAGGGCAGAGGGAGGCAGGACGTTCCCGCTGAAGGTGTTCCTGTCTTAGAGAAAGTCTCATGGATTCTGCAATCACCTGAGACCTTCAGGAATTTTCATGATTTTAAAGAACTTGATCTTTTACCACCATTTTTTTTTTAACTGGCAAGGGCAACAATTAACTTTCAGTGTCTGTAGTGCCATGGAATCATGGTAAGAGAAACAATAAATAAAAAAAAAAAAAGACAAGGGCAATCCCAAGAAGATGAGCTTTCAAAGATAAATAACTTTGTCTTGCAAATATGCGGTGCTAATTTTTAACCCTGTTCTCATTTACCTCTGGCGCCCTCTGGTGGTCACGCCAACGTCCGATTCAGCGCTTTCTCTCAACTATTCCCAGGCTCGGTCACGAGGCGAGGGTTTTCATAATTAATGTGGATATTTAATTCTCGCGTATCAATCATTTTAACAAGATGGTGAAATTGTATTCAGAAATTTTGAATGGCAAAGTCTTCCATTGTCTAAAACGTCTGAAAATATGCTGGGACAATCAATCCCAGTTGCTCTAGAAGTCATTAACATTCGAGATGGCATTTCATCGTGGGGACAGATGCCAATACTGATATTAGTCATTGCCAGTGGACAGGGGTCCCCCGGCAGCCGCCTGGCCGCCAGCACTGGCTGCTGCCCCCAGCGACCCACGGGCGCGGACACAGCCTTCCCGGGCGCAGCCCGGTGCGCAGCTGGCAGAGACGGGCTCGCGCGCCCTGGCGCACGGAGCGGACGTCGAGGAAGGCTGCTCACCCAGGCAGCCCGCTCCTGCAAGAGCGCCCGCGGGATATGGAGATGCTTGGTCCTGAAAAATCGACTGCGGTCTGCGGGGGTCAGGGACCGAGGGGACGAGGTCGAGGACGCACAGGGGAAGAAGAGGCACCTGTACAGGTGGTCGTGACGCACCCGGCCGACTGCCCGGATTCTCCAGGGCTCTTCGGTGTTTAATAAGACGCCCCCACCTTCCCTGCGGCGTGGCCATGACGCCGGCGGCGCTGGGACCTTGGGGCGTCCCCGCGCTCGCAGAATTTAGGAGCCCGCAGCCGGCGAGCATCTGCGGAACCCAAAACAGTCTAGGGGATGTGCCCCAGGGTCCCAGGGTCCCACGCCCCAGAGGCGGCGCTCGCGGACTTACCGGCCTCCTCCTCCCAGCCCGACCGCTCCGCGCGGCCAGGGGGACGGCGGACCCTCGGGCTCCGGGCCACGGCGGCTGCGGGTCCCGCGGCGGCGCGCGCAGGTGCCTGCGGGGACAGAGGGACACGTGGGTGAGGCCGGGCGGCGCCGGGGCCTCCCGCCCGCGGGGGCGCACTCACCTGCGCGGCCACCTGCGCCAGCAGCAGCAGCAGCAGCAGCAGCAGCCAGAGCGCCGCACCGCAGCGCACCCGCCCGGCCCGCATGGCCGCACCGCCCCGGGCGCCGCGGGAGCTTCTCCGCGGGGAGCGCGCGCCGCCGCAGGGGCGTTCGGCGGGGCGCTCGGAGGGGCGCTCGGAGGGGCGCTCGGAGGGGCGCTGCAGACCCGCCGCCGACGAGGGAAGCTGCCCGCGGTGCCCGCGCCGCCCGCGGGCTTTTAACTGCGCGCCGCGCGCGGGGCGGAGAGGGGCGGGGCGGGCCGGCGGGGAGGTCCGGCCGGGAGGGCCGGGGAGGGGAGGGCCGGGGCGGGGCCGGGAGGGCCGGGGCGGGGCGGGCCGGGGGAGGCGCGGGAAGACCGACTCTGGCCTGCAGTCTGACCCTCGACGGCCGCGGGTGGCCCCGGGTGGGCAGGGCGCTGGGGGCGCGGGACCGGGAGCAGGTTGACCGCCAGCCTGGCGCCGTCGGAACCTGCTCTGGCTTCTGGGCGGCCGGCAAGGCAGCCCCGGCTCCGCCGACCCACACTCTGAAAGCCAGTTCTGCTCTGCCAAGACTGACACCTGCCCCGGCCACGTGTGGCGGTGGCGCCTGGGTCAGGCGGGGTCCGCCCTCCGGGCCTGGTCTGCTGCTTGACTCCGGCTGTGGGAGAAGACAAGAGGTTCGAGCCTCCAGGCCGGCTGCTCCGGTGGCCACGCTGGCGGCCGTGGAAGCAGCAGGCACGGCCCCTGACCTGGTCACATTTCCGCCGAGTTGTCCCCTGATGGCTAGTGCACGTGTACACGCACGTGTGTTCTCTTACACGTGAGCATGTGTTCGTGCACATACATGCGCCGTGTGTCCATGCGAGAATCCAAGGCCCTGTTTGCCCACCTCCCTGACCCCTGACCTCCTGTCTATTTCCTGAGACCCTTTGAGACCTGATTTTCTGATTTTGGATCTGAAAATGTGACAGGCAAAGGCGCCGCTGGCCTGAGCCCTTGCCCGGGTGCCCTGAAGCCTCAGCCATCCCCGGCCCCCACCCCAGTGCTGGGTGGGCCCCTCATTGAGTTACCTGGAAGCTCTTCCAGCGGCAGATACCCTTTGCACAGAGGATACTCGGGGGTGACATCAGATATCTGCCACCCTCCTCCTCGCGTCTCTGACCAGTGTACGCCTGACCAGTGTCACTGGTGGGCGCCCGGCAGTGGACATGCCTCTGGAAGGGTCCTCGGGAGGCAGAGGCCCCCTTTGTCCCACCCACTTGATAAAGGGGCTCTCTAGCTATCCCCCTTGAGGTCCACCGGGCCAGGTTTTCCGAGTCAGAGTGGATTACATGAAGACACCCAGTGGCTCTTGTGTTTTTAAGTTCAAACACATGGGAGGAAAGAGGATTGCCTAGCAGAAAAGGATTCACTTGGAGGATTTTTTTCTTTTTGAGTAATACCAACACGAGTGTCTTTCTGTTGTGTAGAAATAAACAATGCCCTCTAGATGAGGAGGATTTTCCAGTTGCTTGAGCAGAGTTTCGTGGTCCCTCCCAGACCCTGGATGTGCCCAGATCACACCCACAGACACAAACCCGGCCTGCGGCAGGTTGGAGCTGATGGAATGAGGAAAGCGCTAGTGACAGGACCACAGGTGGGACCCTGCCCCAGAGACCCCGGGGCCATTGTGGCCTCATGATTAATGGCTCCCAGCTGGCCTGGGTCTCAGCTGAGCACTGCAGAAGCCCGATCCCAGGAGGGGCAGCCCCTCCCTGATCTCACCTGCTCCCTCTTCTCACCTTCCGTCCCAGCTTAGTCTCCTAAAGGAATTTCAGGACCGTGCAAAGCGCTCGCGAGTAAGAAATCTTAAAAGGAAATAGATATTCTCAAGAGTGAGAATAGGTAACCCTATTTGGAAGACGGGATGAGGAGGCAGCTGGGGAGACGACTCCCCAACCTTACATAGCTGGGCGTTGGAGGCCACTTATGTTGATTTCCCTGCCCCTTTTGGGCCACATCTACTTTGTTAATTAAATGGCTTCTTTCACTCTGCCTACCTCTTGTTATTTAATTTGTCTCTTCTTGCTTTCACTTCAAGCCCAATTCTGTCCCTCCTAGTGCTATGCAGGCATTTTTATTTTATTGTCAATCCTGTTTTTCGGCTCAACACCCCATTGGGTCCCTTTCACTAGGACTCCATGAGACCTGTGATTTATAACAAGATGCATTTATATGTGCTGCCTCCCTTCTAGGGCCACGGCTACAGGCACAAACCCTTGGACTCCTCCGATGTTGAGAACATTGGGGGTGTCTTCTGTTATGTGAAGGAGGTGACTTTGCACCAAAAAGTAGAGCCTGGTTGCCAGGGGAAACCACCAGCTGACTCCTGGGTGGAACTTGCAGTCCCACCCCCGACCTCCAGGGGGCTCCCAGGCTGGAGGTAGATGAGTTCATCTACCAGACGCAATTAAATCTCCACAAAACTCCGAATGAAGGGCAGGTTTCTGAGTGCCCAGTTTGGGCCCCATGTGGAGATGTGGGGGATTGCTCACTGGTCCCCCAGACTGTGCCTGGTGCATCTCCCCCACGTGGCTGCTCCTTTAATAATCAACAGATGATCTCATAACTAAACTGTTTCTGTAAGTTCTCAGACCCCTTCTAGCACAGAAATGGAACCCAAGGCAGGGTCTTGGGAAGCCCTGCTCTATAGCCCCTGGGTCAGAAGTGCAGATGAGAGAGACCCTGGACTTGAGCTGGGTCTGAGATGTGGCCGCGGGCAGTCTTGTGGGCTGTGCCCTTTCCCACAGGGCTGAAGACTTTTCTGGGTGGCATGTCCTAGTGAGTTGGATGGTTGGCCACCAGTCATTGGTGGTGTGGGACTATCATCCATTGAATTGGTGACCAGAATCCCAAGTGGTTAAAACTGCTCCTTCTCAGAGGGCAATAGGGAGAGGAGGAGACAGGGGCACAGGTCCTTCCTGAAAGGGGCAGCTGCCCTTCAGGGCCCATGGGTGCAGTGACCCAGGCCCCACGTGGATGGGATCGCGTCTTCCTCATTTGTGAAGAGAAGACGGAAATACGTATCTGCCCCTGATCCTCCCTTTGAAGATGCTGCACTGAAACAGCCCTGAGCGCAGGGCTTGGCAGGAGCAGAGCCAATAGCCCACCTGAACATCCTCCCACTGGCCGCCCTACAAGAACCTGGCACTCTACACACTTTAGGGTCAGCGTTTAGGAAAGTCGTCTGGCAGCGTTTGCTTGAGCCCGGAGCAGAGCTCTACAGCTTGAGGAAGTCTGGGCAACGGCCTGTTCCTGTCAACAGAGTTTTATTGGGATGGGACTCAACCATTCATGCGGGGGGCGGGTGTCAGCACCTGTCCTGGTTACAGGGCCCCCGCGGCCCACGGGCCCGGCTAACGGCTGGCTTCGCAGCGGGCGAGCCACTGTCCTGCTCGGCCACAGCCGCTAACCCTCCCTCCCTTCCTGACGGCCGGCTCACTGTTGAGGAAATCAGCGTGAGCAGCAGCAGCAGCGTCAGATCAAGGATAAGGGTGGGGAGTGGAACTGCTGCCCTTAGCAGAGCCCCTCTGAGAGGCCTCTGTCCCCCGGCGGCCCTGTCCGGATCAGCTCTTCCTCCGGCGGGAGCAGAGGGCGGTCAACGACCAGGAGTCCACTTTGTCAGCGCCCCTCCTAAGTGGTCCACGCTGTAGAGCCGGGAAAACATGTGGTGTGGTAAAGGAATGGAGCAACAGTAAACATACATTTATAGCAAACACCCCCAAACACTTAAACCAAGGCAATGCCAGCGGGTGCCCCTCTTTCCCTGCAGGCAAACGCTTCATTCCCAGAGCGACAGGGTGGAAGTGGGGCCCTGTGTCCCTGTCACACACCGCTGAGACTAGTCAGGTCACGCCAGTCACCATGGCTTTGTGCCGGGTCAAACGGAAACGCATGCGAACGTTTCCTGAGGGGCAATATAGCACAAAACTCATGAAAAACTTGCCTTCGGATTTTTCCCAAAAAGACTAGGATTCCTCTTAGTATTACTCTGTGCGAGTGATAACAGCGTGATTTCATCGAAATGCGAGAACAGTGCTGTGAAAGAACTTCCCAGCCTCAGGACACAGCGATGCTTGGGGTCATCCACGCCCCAAGGCGGTGTCCAGAGAAGGCCACGCCCACCGCGCTGCCCATAGAAAGCCACGCCCCACCGCGCTGTCCAGGGAAGGCCCGGCCCACCGTGCTGTCCAGAGAAGGCCACGCCCCACCGTGCTGTCTAGAGAAGGCCACGCCCCACCGCGCTGTCCAGGGAAGGCCCGGCCCACCGTGCTGTCCAGAGAAGGCCACGCCCCACCGTGCTGTCCAGAGAAGGCCACGCCCACCGCGCTGTCCAGAGAAGGCCACATCCACCTTGTTGTCCAGAGAAGGCCACGCCCCAGAGAGCGGGCGTCTGGGACTGGGACCCGCAGAAATGTCCTCCCCAAGATGCCAGGGAATGCACCTCACATCTGCCCTACTCTCCACCCTCCTGTCCCCGAGGGGACCTTCTCTGCGGGGAGGAGGGTCCATGCCTGGTGCCCTGTGGAAGGAGCTCACATCGGCCTCAGGAAGGAGTGGGCGGCCTTGGAGGTGCCAGGGTGAGTGAGGGAGGGACCTCATGGGCTAGTTATGAGAAAACAGGTGCAAATCTGTGGCCTGGACCGCACGAAGCCGCAGGGACGCGGAGAAGCAGACGGCGGTCAGCGCACGTACCAAACAGGATTAGTGACGCTGGAAATCAGGCCCCAGATGAGAACGCTGAAAGAGGAGTCGAGATAGGACAGAGGGCACAGGACAGGCACAAACGGACACGGCAGCCTTTTACACTTCGTTGCCCGTGAAACTTCCAGACGTGAATTCGAAGAGTCGCCGCGGGGGCTGCCCGCTTTCCGCTTTTCTGCGGCAGTGCGAGCATGGTCAAGTGTGTTCTCTGCAGAGCAGAAGGCTTTTCAAAAGTGATTTACTGCAGGAATGTTGCGTTTTGACACCGACTGGCTTTGAGGTGTGCGCGGCAGTCAGTTGACAGCACGTCTAATCCGGCAGGTACACCCGCTCTCCTTTGTCTGGTCACCCTGCAGCAAGCTCCTCTCCCGTGTCCCTGGTCACCCTGCAGCAAGCTCCTCTCCGGTGTCCCTGTCTCTCCGTGTCTCCCTGCGTCCTCTGAGCCGCCGTCAGAGTCTGCCGTTCGGATTGGTGCTCTTTCTTTTTTGAAGTCTCGTATCTGGTTTTGCTGGCTTTTCCTCTCTAGACGTGCCTTTAACTGAAGGAAACGCCCGCGACAGTGGTCTGATGGTCCTCACTCACCGTAGCCCTCTGCAGTCTCCAAACGGTCGGAAAGATGGGATCAAGTGAGAAGAAGGCCCTGCCCAGCCCTCCCAGTCATGACGCGACAGACGCGTTCAGTTCGGAGAGCGGCTGGGAAGCTAGAAAAGAGCGGCAGGCATTCCACGTGGAAAGAGACCCCTCTTCTGCTGAAGGAAGCTGCCTGTGGACTCTCCCCTCCATGCTTCCTGGGTCGAAATAACGAAGTGAGCCTTGTCCCTGCCTGTGTGTCCACAAGGGGCTGTGCCTGAGACCCGCGCATTCCAGGTCCGTCCTTCCCATCCAAAGAGCCCCTGCACGCAGGCCCAAGCTGCTGTCACCAGGTGTCCAGAGTCTGGAACTCCGTTCTCCGCCCTCTGAACTAAGGGTCCAACTTTCAGACCTTGGTGGAAAAAGGGAATAGTCCATTAAAAACATCTGTGTAGCCTAATAGGACCCCCAGAACTCTAACAGAGTATGAACCCCAGCCCCCGAGCCGCCGCATGGACAGACAACGCCCACAGACGCTGTCGGATTTGGGTGTCAAGGTCCCGCGCAGTAACTTACTCTCCAAACACCGGCCTCTGGACCACACGCTTGTGGCAGAGCAGCGTTTGCACACCACGGCAGGGACAGGCATATTTAAGGTGCAAGTCCTTAACTAAAGAAGTTTAATACAAATAGCACGTCGCACATATTGCATCATGTTTTCAAGAAATAGAGAGAAAAGAGGCGGCAGAGACATGAACTGAAAGTCTCCTGAAATTGGATCCTATCGATGATGGAAAATATAGTCTTTACCCTTAACTTTGAATATCAGAAAGTTAGGCTAAAATCCATTTGCAAAAGTGAAAGGGAATGCTGATGGTAAATAGAAGACTGTGAGAGAAGTGAAGAGATTTTTGAGTAGATACAAAAAAATAGAAATGATAACAGAGAAATAATAATCAGAGGGTCTATGTGTGACTGTAGATGATGTAAAAGTATTTTATATCAAAACATACAATAGATTCAATTTGCCTGTTATAAAACAAAGACAGATTTTCTTAAGGAAGTAAAATTCAATCGTAAATTCAAGTACATACACTGCAAAGAAAAACTAAAATGTTCAATTGAATTATTCAATTAATATTAAATCAAATTAAGATGTTTGTCCAGTAGATATGGTAAAATGGAGAAAGCCAGAATCTGACCACAGTCATCCTCCCTAATTCCCCAGGAGACGTCGTGATAAAAACAGAATGTTCTCCATCGGCTCTTAGTATTTAGAGCGGCCTTCACACAATGCCTAGCGTGTAGACACTGCTTTATGCACGGAACAAAACTATCTGTGAAATTTAATGCATTTAAGTGAAAAATAACCCATCTTTAACTTTCAAGAACTAAAACAAACTGAACAAAATAGTTGGCAAGGTCAGTGAGAAGAGACCCGATTCGGCATAAACATCAATATTGTCTTAGCTTTAAAGTTTGCTTCCAAATTCAGTTGATTTATGTGGGAAACGGCTCCTGTGGTCCTTCCAGGATGAAGGGCGCATCTCTTGAACAGAGTTCAGCATTTCTGCCAACAGAGCTGCACAGCAAATCGGTTGTGACAAATCGGCTTCCTTTTCCCACATCACGGCTCATTTGTGCAGCCCTGGCGTCATGCCTGTCCGTCAGATGGGACGATGGGAGCGGGAAGCCAGCCCTGCTCTTTGCAGAGCGCCGGGGACAGCGCGCGCTTTTCCGAGATGGAATCCCTGGTGGACCTGGCCGCAGACCCGCAGCTGGTGCTGTGTTCCCGCCTTGGGACCTGTCCCCATGGAAACCTGCCGGGTGCGAGGCATGAACATCACGACGCCATGCCTGAGCCGGGTTAGGTCAGCTGTCTCATTCTGTCTTCGGGAGATGCCAGAATCCAAGTTCTCAAACTGTGACATTCCAGCGGCAACCACATGGCACTGTTTGACAGACCACCGCCCGGGACTTTATCGTCACGTTAGCAAAGTTCCTTTGAGGAGTAACATTAGTTGCGGATCCGTAAAACCGCAGTGATTTGGAGTTTCCTGAAAACTAAGCAATCTGTTCGTTGGGAAAATCTGAATGCCCAGTTTCTACATTCTGAATAATTCAGAGATAAGCTTCTCCCACTCTCTAGCTTTCTCTGCGTGATCCCTCAAAAAGCTCATGGATTTGGTAGTGTTTCTGAGATGTTTTAAACCCAATCCTGTTTGCTGAGTGTACAAAGGTGACCATATCTTTCCATACAGCTAGAGATTTGAAGAGAAACTATAACACGCAATACGTAGCAATGAGATTGTACAGCATAGTTATGATAACTAAGATTAAAGAGCATGCTCTTTTGAGCCAACTGCGCCCGACTTGGATGAGTCCCTCTGAGGAGGGACAGACAGACACGCTGACAGGGGAGCAGGCGTTTACACATGGAGAATTCACCTGTAGGGACAGCACAGGGGACCAGACAAGCCCAGACAGTGTCAGCCTCGTTTTGCCCTCTTCTGTCATGGTCGAGACCTTCCTGGGCCCAGCTCACCACGCCCTGTTTGCTGTTCTCTTTTGAGCCACATCACACATCCTGGGAGCCTGGCTGCCCCCGGGGCCTCCCTGCGGGTGCTCGGTCCCTGTCTGTGACCGCCTGGGTAGTGGAGTGGCTCTGCCTCCTAGTTTTCATTCCCCTTTGAAAAATCCACACTTTGACTCCCCTGGAGGAGGAGTGAAGGCCCAGAACTCGAGCTGTTCCCGGAAACCCCGGCTCTGCCCCACGGTAGACAGAAAGCCGGCGTCCTCGCCACACACTCCGCTGAGCAAATTCTTGGAAGAATGACACTCTTTTCCTGACCAGAGACAGAGGGTCTCCCCAGTGGAAACCTGATAGTGGTGGGCACCATCCTCGGTGCCCTGCATGTGTCCGTTCCCTGAGCCTGCCGCGTGGAGGAGAGAGCTGGAAAGTGCAAGCACGGGAGCACACAGTGGACTGAGCCCCTCCCTTCAAAATGTGCGCACGTGTTGTCAGTGACTTGGGCTTCTCCTTGGTCATGTTTCAGGGCAGAGGCCGCTGGAAGGGCGGAGGGCTGAGCAGACACCAGGAAAGGGTGGAGGGCAGGGAGGTCTAGGGCTGGGGCTCCCAGCAGAGGACGCCGGGCTCAGAGCGGGGCCACAGCAGCAAGGGACAGCCAAGAGCAGGAGAGGGCTCCTGGGGTGGTGCCCTCGGGCGGGGCCTGGTCTCCTGGAAGGGCAGGGCAGAGGGCAGATTTAAAAACCGGAGCCCAGCCCCTGGGGTGAGGCCCTAAGTGCCACATGGAGGACACAGCAGACGAGGACCTGGCAAATTTCCTGCTGTGCTGGAGACCCCATGGCCAGTCCATGGGTGAGGTCAGGCCTCGCACCCAGAGCCCCGCCGCTGCGCCCAGGCCAGCCTCTTCTCCCCCCGCAGACACTGAGGCTGCCATGTGGACGGCGGCCACTCCAGCTTCTTCTGTCGCAGTAGCGGGAATAATGCAGCGTTGTTTTCTGTCGTGGGATGGGCGTCTGCAGGCAGCACTGGACACCCCCAGAGGCTCCGAAGAGGAGCAGACACACAGAGCGGTTTCCCAGGGGGACCCTTCCCCAAGGTCGCCGTCCCTGGGCCTGCCTGTGTCCAGGAAAGCTTGTGCCCGGGCTCACATCTTTCCAAACGGTCTAATTCCTCCCCTGCTCCTGCTTCTGTAGAGACTGTCCCGGGCTCGCTCAGGCCCAGGGCACGGTCATGGCGGGACCTCCTGGCCCGCCTGTCCATCGACATGACCACAGGTGACCCTGCCTGCTTCTAGCCATGGGCACGCCTGCAGAGCCAGTGTGGCCTGGAGCCACCTGCCCACAGGGTCACACGAAGGTCAGCCATGGGGAGCAGTGGCCGTGGGTCCCTGCAGCCTGTCCCGGTCGTGCCAGCGGTCCGTACACAGACAGACCGGAGTTCTGGGCTCGGGTCTCCAGAATCTCCCTCTTCCCGTCCTGGGCTGGTCGGTTGCAAAGAGACTCAGGCAGACAGAGACTCAGCGTGACCGTCATAAGCAGAGCTGGGTCGGCGGCAGCTGGAGGCAGTCAGGCTTGTTTAATAACACTTACTCAGGCAGCGAGCTCTTGCGGCCACAGCACGTGCTTGAGAAGGCGCCCGCGGCTGGACAGCGCGGTCTGCAAACGCTGACTCCCCCAGAGTGTGACTCTCAGGAGCGAGGCCTCCCCGCCTCGGTCGCAGAGCGGCCTGCAGGCAATTTTCTAATTCTCTTGCCTCTGCCGACGGCCGAAGCTGAGGTGTGTAAGGAAAGACTTGACTATGCCGCACACCGCTGGAGGAGGGAATGGCCAGTTGTTTCTGTGCAAAGCACCGTCCACACACATCCAAGGACCTGGTTCTCATCCCGGTCCGGGAGGAACAACTAAGATGAACAACTAAATAAAAACACGGTGCTTTCTCCTCCTCTCTCCTCCTGCCTGCCTGCCTGCTCGCCTTCATTCCTGCCTGCAGTTTTCTTTAAAAATCAGAAAAGAGGACATTCTTACTGCTGAGGACAGGTCGGATGTCAGCAGGTCATTTCCAGAGCACCTGCAACGTGTTTCTGCTGCAACCGCCTGGCGTCCACGGGACGCGCGTGCAGCGTGGCTGTGCTGGTCTCCCGCTGAGTCCCCAGCCCTCTGCTCCTCCTGGGAGCTAATCTGCTCTCTGGGGCTGAGACGTGCTTATCGGGGAGACTTTAGTGCAAAACCGAAGGTCTGAATCGCCGTCTTCACTGCCAAGATCACCAGCCTTGATTCGGGTTCCAGAGGGAAAAGACCCTCACGTTGCCGAGTGAATACAGGTAATAACCTGGTCCCCAACACTGGGACGCCCCCCAGTCACTCAGGGTGACGTGGTGCTAGAGACCAGTGTGTGCGGCTGCGTCTAATTATTTGGCAAGATCCAGACGATTTCGATTTCTCTGAGACTCTTTTCTAAAACCTGTAACCCCCTTTGAAAGAGTCTCATGGAAACGCTTGTGAATTTGGTGCTTTATTTTGAAAAGTGAAGCACTGCCAGGAAAGATAAGAGCAGGCTTCTGCGCGCAGCCTGTTTGAAGGACAGGTGTCCATTTATCCCAGCGAAGCCTGACTCTGGGTGGTGACGAGGGCGCGTGGTTTTAAGCGGTCGTGGGCCCGTGGCGCTGGCCGCTGATGGTTGCTGGGTCTCACGGCACCCAGAGCGCCTCCTGGCTCGCTCCTGTCTTCATGGGGCTGTGGGCTGTGTGCTGTGTGCTTAGCTGAGCCTGGCTGAGCCTGGGCCCTGGACACAAAGGTCCAGCTCCTTCTTATGGGGACTCTTTGCTCCTAGAATGGAGGGGTTTCTGGAATGTTCTGCCTCTCTCTTCTTGGTTTTGTTTATTCCTCTCGGTGTGGCTCTTGAGTCCAATGCCCTCTTGAGGCAGGTGGAGATGGGGGCACGGGCCGGGCTCAGGCTTGCTCTGTGGGAGTCGGGGGGAGGTGGCCGGGGTGGGAGAGGAGCTGTGTCTGTGCGTTTCATTGGGCTAAAGTGTGGGGTCTGGGCTAAGAAAGAAACGAATCCTGGATGGAAGCCTGAGAGATATCCAGCTGGACCCCAAGTCCCTGGGGCATGGGAAGGCGGCAGCAGCTGTTTTTGGAAGCAGAGCCTTGACCGTGGTTGGGAAGGGGCCGCGTGAAGGCCCCGGGGAAGACTCAGACACCGGTGCTGTGGACTGGCCAGCTTCTCTGAGAATCACCGATGGCACGAGGCTGGACCTGTCAGTGTTCGTTTCTCGGGAAGCTCGCAGCACCTGGGTGAGATGGGACCTTCAGAAAGCGACATCCTCTCACTTCTGCTCTACCTCCCCGCCGGCTGGAGGCCGCTGAGAGCCTGCTCCTGATGCAGAAGCAAAGCCGGGGCAGCTCAGCCCGAAGCCGGGTGTCATCAGGCTCCCCTCCCTGCGAGTCTGAGCCACAGCTTTGCTGCGCCCGTCGGCCTGCTGTTTCCTTCTAACATCCACCCAAAAGCCACAGGATTCTTTGGCGATGAAGTGTGGGCTCTTCCTCCGTCCTCCCAGATGAGAGGTTTGGGCCAAGATCTTCCGAAATACTCCTCTGCGGACACAGCCTCCGTGTCAAGGGCATCTTTTGAAGGGCTGAGCCGTTGATTTCAGGTACCTGGGAGACACTGGAAACCAGCCCCCTCGCCTGGGCCCTGCTGCACCCCGATCCCCACCAAACAGGTGGCCTGGGCTCTCACTCTGTCCACCTGACTTTCTGAGGATCAAGCACGTTTCTCACCTTGGTGTCTCTCCAGGTGCGGTGTCTGTGGACACAGCGTCCCTCCCCTCTCTGCCTTCCGGGCCCCCCGCGTTGCACAGACCGGCTAGAGATCCACTCGTCTCTGCACCTCTGCGTTTATTCAGCGTCTGTCCCTCTGTTCACGAGACAGATCTCTTTCTTCAGAGAGGGTGAGGCTAACAGATGTGGGCGCAATGCTTATGGGACAATTTGCTACTCACAGGTGAGAGGGCGGCTGCACCGGGCTGGTCAGGAGGCAGAGGTGTGGGGCTGGCCTCTGTGTCTGGGGCCTGGAGCGTGAGCGCCCCGGGCAGGAGCGGCAGGATGGGCTCCGAACTGGCTGCCTCCACGTGGAAGGTTTCCCGGCACAAGCCTCCACTTCTCTGGGCTGAGCGGTCCTGGGCGGAGCTGGCTCCTGGCGGGGCTGCAAGGCCCAGACGGCAAAGCGCGGACAGTGAAAAGGCAGGTGATGAGCCCTCTTCTCCCTTGGCATTTGCTTCCTGCCAGACAGCTAGCGTCTTCAGTACCTCCCCACGGCAGCAGTGGTTTCTCGTTTGACGTTCCTTATCACTCATCTACAGTGTTGAATTCTTACCGCGAATATTCCATGGATCCTTAATCAGCAGAAGACAGCACTGGACGTTCTGTGGGGAATGTGGAAGGAGGAGACAGCGTGGAGAAGAGGGCGCAGGGGCGTGAAGGGGACGACTGAACGGACGTCTGCGGCCCTCACCGTGACCCCGAGATGGCGCCCAGTACTCATTCCAGTCTCTTCGTCTTCCTTTAACTGTATTCTTATCTCTCTAAAGGGCCCTTTTTCTTTAACGATACATTTAAAATATTTTACAATTAATTTTATTGAAGGAATGTTGCTTTATGACATGAGATAGAGTTTTTCTCTAGTACTGGGCATTTACACCAAAAACACAACACTAATTTGCAGAGACATGTGGGTCCCAGGTTCACTGCAGCATTGTTTACAATAGTCAACAATAGAGCTGCAAGCGACCTAAGTGCCCATGGACAGGGGACTGGGCGAAGAACGAGGGTCTATAGACCCCAGGGAATACTGCTCGGTTGTCAGAAAGATGCACCCTGCCATTCGTGACAGCAAGGACAGACCTGGAGGGGCCTGCACTGCACGGGATCAGGTAGAAGGAGAAAGACAGACAGTGTGAGACTTCGCTTGTGTATGGCGTATACACACACCAAGCAAACTAGTGCACTAAACTGAACACCAATAACCCTCTAAGGGACTTTCAACTCCAGTATTTTTATCCTGCTATCAAGTTTCTATCACGTGGGCTACACACTCCATGTCATGTTGACTCAAGAAAGAAAACCCCAGCAGACACATAAGTGCCGGTGACTGGAAATCTGTACATTAAAAACTCAATTCTGGAAAATTCTGCTATCGTTTTGAATATTGCTGCTCCCCTTTATCGGCATTTGCTGTCTGAACCGTTTCTTGGCAGTGATCTGATGGGTTTTCCATGCTCAGCCTCTCTGTCCCCCGGCCCCGCTCTCTGCAGCGAGGTCCAGTTCGTCGAGTCTCTCTTCATCTGCATCACTCGGTGCTTCAGCACACGCGTGGGTTTCTCGCCGTTCAGATCTGGTGGGAGACGCTGTCTCTTACCCCTTTATCACCTCTCCGGCGTACACACCCTGCCTGAAGAGCACAAAAGTCACCTCCCGTACTCTGTCATTCTCAAAGCGCTCCCGTCATAGGCCGATTCTGCAGCAGTTTCCTTCTGATGGCAGCTGGCGTGTCCCCTGTAACTATTCATTACTCTGCACTGACGTTCCCGGGGGCGTCATCCGTGAAAGTGCTTTGAGCCTTGCTCTTACGTTGCATTCCTTTGGAGAGGATTTTCTTTTGCCTCAGTGGGGCATCTAAAGCCTCCCCAACGATGACAATTGTCAATAAATCAGTGGACCAAGTGTCCTGTCAGCCCATAAGGGAGCTGTGACCGTGGAGAGGGAGTCCCAGGACTGTGACGGCCCCGCCCGGAGAGCCACTGTGAGAAGCGGCCAGACTGTGACTCTTCAGCTCCTGGCGTCCACTCTCCTGCACTTCGTGCTTCACACGGAAGCAGATGGAAATGCTCTTGCTGCCTTTGCTCGTCCGCCGGTTGTCTGGCTTCACACGTCTTCTCTCCTTACCTCTCAGGCACTCGGCGCAGGGGCGCCGGGGGTCTTGACTGCTGTGCGTGCTCAGGTCCATCTTTCTGCTGACAGCCTGCGGTCAGGTGGCCCATCCTGGATGCGGTGACGAACATCTGAGTGTCCAGTGTCTAGCAGTGTCGCCGGTGACAGCAGCGCCGAAGGGTGGGTCAGGAGCCCCCACGTGTCCTCTGTCACTGAGGGTCGGTGCCCAGAGCTGGCCGCGCCGCGTTTGCGGCTCTCCCTGGACCGTAGGGTGGGGAGCTGACACCCCCTGAGACATAGGGGCCTAGCGGCCACAGCAGGTAGGGCCCCTGGTGCAGTGATTCTGGGGTGGCCCTGCCCACACCCTCCAGGCCCCTCTGAGAAGGGTGGTAGAACGTTCAAGACTCAGGCACATGGTTCTGGGTCAGGAGTCCAGCCCGGCCTCCAGCATCAGGCTCTGGACCTGCACAAGCTCCCAGCGGCTCAAGAGGGTGGAGTCACCAGAGGTGTCCTGTCACCATCCCGGGGCCAACGCTGGTGTCTTCTCTGTGAACCCCTGTGCTTAGAGTCAACCTGAGTGCATTGGACGGTGGGGACCGGCTCTAGTGACAGTCGCGTGTCCGTCTGAGGACCCGTCTTGGCTTGTCCTTTGTCTGCACGTTTGCTGACATGGGACCATTGGATGAAGCTGCTGATTTTCTGAGAGGTGGTCAAAGCTGGGCAGGCACCACTGCTTGCGTGCGGGGCCGGCGGGCCTGCACCCACACCTTAGCCTCTCCAGGAGCCGCTGCCGGGACGTGACTCCCAGCCAGCAGGAGAAAACCGAGCGTTCTTCAGGGTCAGAGGCAAACACATCCCGTGTCTCTACTTCCGATTCACTTGTTTTATGGGGAGTCACCCAGAGGCTTTCCAAAGGCAGCTCCCGTGGGGGAAAAGCCTGTCGTTGAATAGGCATCCCCAGCCGTGGTGCCGACCCGCTTTCGGAGGGAGCAATCGTTCCATGCGTGGGGAGAATCAACTGCCGGGCAGCTCTGACGGTCGAAGAACGGGCAGGCCCCTCTTGAGAGGCCGGGGCTTCTGGCCAGGGACGTGGCTCAGGGTGGCGTCCGCATCTCCAGAACAGGCTCCTGGTTCGTGCCGGTGCGTGGCTGCTTGGCCGTTGGTCCAAGTGTTCTACCCGCTTTGATCACTGAGCTCTCGCATCCTCCATTTGGCTTGTTTTTATATGGAAAAGCCTATAAAACACACATGCCACCAAGTAATGAATGTAACATCTTAGATTTGGCTCAAAATAGACCCATTAAGATTCCTGGTGTCTGTAAATAGATTTTTATGGAGACATTTCTTGGAAGGGCGGCACGCATGCAAGGAAGGACACAATGCGGCCCGGAGGCTGAGCTGGAAGCTTGTTGGCCTCCGGGGTCCCGGACTTTGCAGGCACCGGGGGAATCCCTGGTAAGAAGCTCTGCTGCAAACAGCAGACACCTTCCTCCTGGGGGCTGCCCTGTGGGACTGACCGAGGCCTGCGTGTTCCCCGGGCCCAGAGGACGTGCAGCTCTGCTCACGGAGTCACAGGTAGGTTGCCATGTGGGGGAATGGGGACGTGGGTGTCACTGCTGGGAGCATGCCGAGAGTCCCCAGATGTACCCCGAGGGGCAGCTCCGGGACCCCACAGGCTGCTGGGCGAGCTCGAAGCCTCCCGGCGTCCTGGGAAGCCTCCAGTCCGAGGCAGACGCCGCATCAGCACACAGGCTCTCCGGCTCGGCGGAAGCCATGGGCCAGCGTTTTAAAGGTGAGCCCCTCTCCCCGGGGTGGGTCCTTCCGTGTCTTTGACTTGCCCCTCTGCGCGTGGCGGTTGTGAGCCGAGGGCTCATCGCCCACGGCCCCGTAGGCTGTCGGTTGGCTCCTGCGGATGGCGGGGTGCACGTTCTGCCTCGGGGGAGCCCGTTAGCCCGCAGAGAGGCCCTGAGTGCCTGTGGGCGCTCCTGCGCTCTGTCTAGTGTCTCCAGACCCACCATTTTCGTCTCAGCAGAGAAATGAGGGGTTTTATCCACCGCGGACTCCTTGCCCTCAGGCGCAGGCGCTGAGGATTTGGCCGCCGCCAGGGTCCACCCGGCTCCTCTGCGCGCCGGGGGGCTGGGAGCCAGCACTGAGCTGCCTGACAGGTGTGGGCGGCACCCTGGGCAAAGCCACCTGTCTGACCCACCTGGAGCTCAGGGTCTTGATGGGCGGTGCCGCCCGCTCCCGCCGGGCCCCGTGCGGACGCTGCCCATCTCCGAATCTACAGCAGCCGCCTCGCTGTCACCGCAACCGGGAGGCTCCAGTGCCTGACCTGTGGCTTCGGTCGGACTCCTGGGTGCCGGCTGTCGCCTGTTTGGGGAGCACTTCATTGAAAGAGATGCTGCAGAGTTCTCAGGGTGGCCAGCCAAGGGCACAGCGACCTTCACCATCGGACAGGGCAAGCCTGGGGGATGGCCCAGCAGGAGGCGCGGCAGTCCCTGTCCTCCTGTCCTCCTGTCCTCCTGTCTCAGAAGCCCCCGAGTGGCTGCGTGTCCTCTGCTCCCTGTGTGGCTGCTCGGGGCGGAACCACAGAGGAAAGTAGGACACAGTGACCACCAGCTCCTGGGTCCTGAAGCCACTCTGTCCTTTCACCTGCCGAGTCGCCACGCTGCTGTCTGAGGCAGACGCCGCATCAGCCCATTTCTTGGGCGGGCCAGAGCCGGCCGTGGGGTCTAGCCGCCGTCCTGTTGCTTGGTCGTGCTCTCTCTCGGAACACCGCCTCCGGCTCCCTGGAAGCCGCTTCAGGCTCAGGAGCCCGGGCTGGCCTGGGGCAGGGGTCCCAGGGACACATGACACTGCGCTGAGGACAGGCACCTGGACAAGACCAAGGTCAGGATCGCTCCTTGGAGTGTCGTGTCCTCGGGTCTCTGGGCTCACCGCTTTCTAAGCAAGACTGTCCCTACTCCTCGAGGGAGCTGGTCCCCATGGGCTTCTGAGGGGACACAAGTCCCTGGGGAGGCATGGTCAGCGAAGCCGGGGCCAGTCTGGACGGAGGAAGACGCCCGAGGGCTGGCTGTGGAAGGACGCCACTCAGCTGGCCGCGTGTTCGCTCTGGTGGCTTGTCTCTGACACAGTCCGACTTCCTTCCTGAGTCAGGGCACTGGGCGGAGTTCCCTGAGTTTAGTCACAGGGCTGGGCGTGCTGGGCCCTCGTGCGGTCAGCCCTGTCCTGTGTTCCTGCATCCCGTGTTTCATACCATTTCCATATGTTTGTCTCAAACTGTTTTTAAGCAACAAGCCACTTGGGTGTTTTGGGTGATGGGGCCACACCGAGTTGGCCTAAGGGATGTATTCCGGGACCTCGTGTCCCCACATACACAGCTGGGCGCCCGGCACGTCTCCTCCGGGGGGCTGGCGTCAGACGGCGTCAGAGACGCGGCTGGGCCTCGGAGCAGGGAGCCCAGCAGCTCTGCAGTGCCCTTACCGCCCACGGGGGACGGCCCGGGAGGATGGAGGGTCAGGTGTGAGGGGTGTCCACACCCTGCAGCGTCAGGTACTGTCAGGGCGCAGGCTCAGAATTCAGCTCCCAGAGCACATTCCCACCCAGCCTTCTGCCTAAAGGCCTGAGGCCGTGAATAGATGAGTAATTCGGGGTGTTGATGCTTTCCCACTGGGGGTTGGGTCGGCCTTTAAGGGCCACTGAGGAAAGGCCACACTTACTTGCACGTGCTGGTGAATGAGCCATGAATGGATGAATGTGTCGGGGAGGGAATGGTGTGAGGAACAGCCAGGGAGAAGAGGATTCGCTTAAGAGGATACACAGGCACAGACAGGATGCGTCACCTGGTGCTGACAGCCCTGAGGCAAAACCTGCCCTTTGCCACGCCCAGCGCCACAGAAAAATGCGGCCGTGCATGTGAAGAGAGTGACATGTGGTCTCTGCTTGTCTCGCTGAGTCGGCATCTGTGCCCATTGGCTTTTCTTTAACACACCGGCCTGGTTTCTGGTTCACTCTGGTGCATTTTTGTTCCCCAGGCACCTGCTTCAGGGTGAAGCACGTGGGGTTCTGTCTGGCAGTCAGTCCCGAGCACACCAGCAGGTGGCCAGCCCCTGTCTCCCCGCCCCGTCTCTCGTGCTTTATGCTGCAGGGCAGCGCTGAGATCAGGCAGAGAGGAGGCCTGGACTCAGTGTGGCCGCTGCAGGAGAAGGCAGGGAAAGCAGAGGCCTCTCTTTACCGACAGGCGGGAGAAGAGCTTCAGGGAGACCTGCGGGAAGGAAGGCTGCGCGCACACCGGGACGTCATGCCTGCAGGAAAAGCAGACTCAGTGCTGGGATGCTGGGAGGCAGATGCCTTCCCAGAAAGAGTGAAAACACCCCCTGGGTCTCTGGGTCCAAGCCAGCAAAGCCCACACTCCCGGAGGAATGTGTCTGAGCACCAGGGGTCATAACGCAGCCACTGAAGCCGCCAGAGGCCTCGGGAGCTCACACACGGACGCACCGGCTGGAGGCAGAGGGAGGGCCCGGCCACTGGTGGAATTCCTTCCCCTGTGAGATGCCTTTCTCTCCAGACCATTCTCTTTCTCCGGCCTCTGGTCTGGGTGAGCCTTCCTGGAGGCGGGAGCTTGTCCGCATGGGCCAGCACCAAGAGTGGCCACAATGAACAAGAGGCCTCGCTCCCAGCACGGCGTCCGCTCCTAGACGACCGGCCCCAGGGCAGCCCGGGGTGGTGGGAGCCTCGTCCCCTTCCTCCCGCACCCACACCCGGTGCGTCGTAAGAGAAAGTCAGGCGGCCTTCCCGCCGCGGCCCCTGATGTGTGCCTCTCAGGTCACACCTGCCATCTGTTCTGTGCGGTGTCCTCAGCGTCCTGTGTGCCGGCCACCAGTGCTCTGGGTTCCCCATCAACCCTCCGTGGTCGGCTCTCAGGATTTGCCCTCACACCTCCTCCCGGGGCTGCACTGCCCGGGGGCTCAGCCCCTGATGTGGGTGGGAGTTGGCACGGGGCGGGGAGTGGGGACGCCTCTGAGGGACACAGGGCCTGTGGGACAGACTTCAGAGGTGTCACTGTCTCCGGGGACAAGCCGAGCAGACGGACATGTGGGAGAGAGAAGCCATCCTGGGAAATCAGGGGCCACAGAGACTTGTCACGTACGAAGTAGAATCTTCTAGTTTACGTCCCGTCTCCGTCGTGGTAGAGTCTTAGAGAGCGGGCCTGTCAGCGGCCTTCTGAAACTCTTTCTCATGACTCCAGGTGAACAGACTGAAAATACACTCAGTTCTGTACTTTCCACCTTTTACGTTTGTTTTGTCTTTGAACTCTCCGCAGGCAGCCCGTCGCTGCCGCAGCACACGTTCCCGGACCTGTGTCGCGTGCTGAGACATCCCACTCAGAGCGTGAGTGGGGGGAGCGTGTGAGTGTGTGAGAGTGTGTATGAGTGTGTGAGTGTGGGTTGTGGGTGTGCGCATGGGTGTGAGTGCATAGGTGTGCTAGTGTGCGCAGGTGTGGGTGTGAGTGTGCGGGTGTGAATATGTGAGTATGTGAGTGTGTGGGTGTGTGAGTGTGTGGTGAGTGTGAGTGAGTAAGTATGGTGAGTGTGTGACTGAGTGTGGTGAGTGTGGTGAGTGTGTGACTGTGAGTGTGGTGAGTGTGAGTGTGTGTGGTGAGTGAGTGTGGTAAGTGTGTAGGTGTGTGAGTGTGTGGTGAATATGTGTGTGTGGTGAGTGTGGTGTGTTCGACTGTGAGTGTGGTGAGTGTGTGACTGTCAGTGTGGTGAGTGAGTGTGAGTGAGTGTGGTGAGTATGTGGGTGTGTGAGTGTGTGGTGAGTGTGTGACTGTGTGGGTGTGTGTGGTGGTGAGTGTGAGTGTGTGGAGTGTGAGTGTGAGTGCACGCTGACCTGGCACGCGCGCACCGGGTGTGAGGCCCGGGCCGGCACTGGCGACAGAACTGCAGGCGGCCCAGGAGAATCCACACTGCCAGGGAGGGAGGCGCCAGGCTCTGGCTCTGAAGAAACAGGTATGTGGGTCAAGAGCCTCAGGTCGCCCTTCCTCAGAGCGGAGAGTTGCTTCCCTTCTTTTTCGTTTTTAATTTGGAGCCTATCTATGTTGAAGGCACCTGGCGTTTCCAGAAGAATTCCAAGGACGCAGAGTCCCACAGGCCCGCCCCTCCCACAGGTGTCCCCGTGTTCTGAGACCCTCGTGGCATGGGACTTTGTCACCGCCGATGAGCCGGCCCCGAGGAGCGACCGACGCCGCTGGCGCTCTCGTCTGTCCGGGTCCCTGCAGAGCTCACGGCGGAAGGACGCCTGGGCTGCTGGCCCAGCCGACGGCCCCAGCCCCATGGGAACAAGCGGCATCTGCCCGTCCCCTTGACTTTCCTCAGCTGAGCCGCCATTAAGTCACTGCTGTGTGTGCACAGAAAGTGCCTTAGAGACAGGCCTTCCCCGTTCTCATCGCAAGAAGCGTGTCCGGGGTGTGAGGTGTTGCCGGGACGTGCTGCGACCCTCCACGGCCAGGCGGACAGCATCTGGCTGCACCCCTGAAACTGCCCTCGTGTCTTACGGCAACTGCACCTCGATACAAAGAGAAAGGAAGACCAAGGTTGGGACCCCAAAATACTCACTGGATCCATCCACTGGCAACAGCTGACCCGAGCCCTGGGGGCCCGAAGTCCCTCCCAGGCCAGGAGCTGTGGGGGCGCCCGGCCCCCCGGGGTCAGGCCCACCTCCCCAGAGGGGCCTTTGCGGGACCGGGCTCCGTGTCCTGTGGAGGCCGCTGCGGTCGTGGCAGCGGGCAGAAATGATGTCGTGAATGCTCTTCAAAGACTCTTCTTTTTTGCAAAACTGTGTAGATGGAAACGTGGCCAGTCCCCCGAGCACTGCTGACTTGCGCAGGCGGAGCTGGTACTGACGGTTACTGGTGGGTCCTGTGACACCTCTGTGCCCTCCAAGCGCCTTGATTCGTAGC
>RJWH01005907.1:54812-65531 GCA_004363575.1 Solenodon paradoxus
CGGGGCGCAAGCAGGCTCCTGTCCTGCTCAGCCGTGACCTTGACTGCAGCTGCCCCCTGGGCATCACGGTCATTGTCCAGTGAGGAAGTCGAGGTCTCAGTTATCTGTAAGTGTGCAAGAAGCAGTTTTTCTAGCCGTCGAATTGAATTCAAAGCCAGGTTGAGTCCTTGCACGGCTGAGAAAGTCTTGGAGGCGCCTCCACTAGCTGATCTGTGCTGACGGCCCGGCGTCCACCCAGGATCTCCCCGCGCTCTCGGACATCGCTCCGGGCACGGGGGTTGCAAGGAGCTGGACAAGTGTCCTTTGCAAGCACTGTCCGTGTCTTGGAGATGTGCGTTGAGCAGTTCCTTACTCCAGCTGCCAGCACTTGAACGAAGCCATCTCTGAACAAGTCACTTCTCGAGAAGAGAACGGACCTAGATTTGCATGTGCATCTTCACATTCTTGTAGACCGTGCTGTGCTCATGCCCTCAGCCAGGTTCCTCAAGCCCTGACGTTTGTTAGCATCTCTTGGGGGGCTTTGAAAGTGCGCGGCCACCACCGGGGACCAGGCCAGCACCCCCAGGTCTCGTGGGCATGGCTGAGCGTCTTTCTCCTGGGGGTAGGCAGCTCTTTCTGCATTTGTGGCTGCCCCGTGCAGCCTGACCCAGGCTCATGTCCTCGCCTGTGCTCCTGGTCAGCTTTCTGCAGCGTCCACCCTCAGCTCTGGCCTCCGGCGCCGTGATTCTCGCCGTGATGCTGCACCAGCAGCAGCGCCTGGGAGCAAATGCGGGTCCCCGGGCCGCCCCGGTCTGCTCTCCACCTCCCTGGGTGTGTCCGCATTTGCACCTCGACGGGTCCTCCGGGTGATGCGCTGACCTCAGAGAGCCCCTGTCCAGCTGTCGACTGCCCTCTCTGAGCACAATCAAGCTTCTCGTCTTGGCTCATTCTTCTGGTGCTGTCTGTCTGGCCTCCTCTGGACGTTCACACTCAGTGCCATCTGGGGTTTTATTCCTTTCACCTTGTTCCTTTTTGCAGCGGCGACGCGTCCCAAGCTGGTGCCTGTCCCTCACAGATGCCCGGCCCCTCAGAAGCCCCGTCAGGACTCAGGACTCGCAGTCTCCCCACAACACTGTCTCAGCAGACGTCCGGCCCTCGTCCGAACCCTCTGACCTCTTCAAGCACCACAAACATGCCTGTCATTTCATCGGGGTTAGTAGGTGGCCTCTCGGGTCTGCTTGGGGATGCCCCCTGGCCCCTGGGCCCCACGCGGTGGACCCTGGCGGCTGCAGCCTGAGCCATGTTTCCTTCACAGCCTTGATAGCACTTGACACATTGATAAAATCCCACTGCTACAAGCCAGGAAGGTTCCGTCTTCACCAGCGCATCACACGTGGATTAAGCGCGGGGTCCCTTCTGCTCTTTCTTCTCGGACCTGCTCTCCAGATGTGCCGTCGGCCCGGGTCACAGCCCATCAGTCAGTCTCTCCAGGGCCCTCCATTGGGAGTCCTTCCTGATGTCTGCAGTTTTCCTGAAGGTAATCCTCTTCTCAGTGACCGCACTGGCCCTCGGAGACGCTCTGGCCTCTCTGTTGACCCTGGTCCCCTGCTAGCTAAGGCCTTGTTGATGCTGCCTTTGTTCTTGGTGGTGTGAAGCCTTCTGTCTAGACTCAGCCAGCCTGGGGGCCTCCTGGTCACTCCATGGTGTTGCGTGTGTGGAGAAAAGATGAGCAAGTCTCCAGGGCAGGGGCCCCCCTGCACACAGGGGTCTCATCGCCACGGTCAGGCAGTGGGGCGGTGGGACTGTCACTGATACCAATGGCACGGACTACGGACAAGGTCAGCCTCCGTTACAGCTTCAGGTCCAAGAGCCTCAGCTCACCTGCGCTCCGGGGGCTGCGCTCACCCGCCTCCGACATCCCGCCTGCCCGGCCAGAGCCCAGCAGATGCTGTCTCCACGCGTCAGGGGACACAGCTGCGTCCTCTCTCAGGTGGCACCTGCTGCTCGGGAGGCCCCGAGGCCTGCGGGTGAGACAGATTCCAAGTCTCCACCCCTCAGGGCAAGCTTGCTCATTTTCCCCGAGTGAGCCCGCTGTGTGTTTTGAGAAGGATGAAGACTGCACGCCCCGCGGTAACTGTCCACCGAGCCCTGCTCTGCCCTGTCCGTGAAGAGTGGCCTTCTGCCGCAGGTGGGAAGCGACAAGTGGCAGAAGCGACGCTCGGGGAGGCTGGAGGCCTGAGGACAGGCAGCTCTCGGGGCAGACAGACGCCCGCAGGGGCCCGGTGCCGGTCTGCGCGCTGCCGGGGGGCGGACCACCGGCGAAGATCGGACCCTCCGCCCGACGGCGCGGCTCGCCCCTCACGGCCTTCGAGGAAATTCTTTAGTTAAAAAATTTAATAATCACTGTCTTTTACAAGTCTTCGTGTACAGAGAGTGTCCTTTTCATGAAGAAGATTGGAAATCAACCAAATGTCTCCTCCGAAATCTCCCCTTTACTATGAAATGACTCATGAGCTCTTTCATGACCCACGATCTGTGAACTATAAAACCGAAACCCAATCTCCAGCGGGCAGAATGCAGTCATGCAGGTTATTTCCCTGGGTTTTAACTCGCTGCCTTTAAATCCTCAGACAGACCATAAATAATCTCCTAATAAGCTTCTCTTTATTAAATCTGACTTTACTTCATCGTCATAAATTGGTTTTAACCAAAAAGACCCTGGCGGTGAGGTGGAGGCTCTGAGGTCTGGAACCACAGGCTGCCCGCCCCGCGCGTTCAGCAGCCCTCTCCCGGGTGTGGCGTCGTCCAGACGCGTTCCTCTTAGCTCGGGGGCCTCAGCTGAGCAGCAAAAACCCAATTTAATATCTGGGTACTCAATCTGTTGGAACAGAACACGTATGACATGCCACAGAGAAGCATGCTCAGATGTCTGCGACACCCAGAGGTTCAGAGAGGCGAGCCCTAATCAACCCTCTAGAAGGGATGAGGCGCAGAATCCGGTGCTATTCGTCCAGCCCGCTGCGCCCGCCTCGTACTGCCCGCGTCCGTGCTGCTGCTCCCGGTCCCGGTCCGCGGGCCTCGTGGGCTGGTCTCCGGGCCTGCGCGTGGGCGCATCTCATTGCAGTTCCCCTACAGAGTCTGATTTTGCAAATTCACTCAATCAATGTTGAAATGAAAAAGTGGCTTCTACCAGCTCTGTTTGCTCCCTCTGATAAACCTTTCCTAATATTCAGCGTCAGAGTGAGTTTTGTCCCCACTGTTGGCACCCGCAGCTTCCATTTTTGCTGGCACTGGGACCCCTGGCGCACAGGGCTCTCTGTCCTTCCTTCTTGACCACATGGGGCTCGCAGGGCCCTGGAGAGCTCGAGGCTGGGACCGTCTCTCCCCAAAGGCCCACTCCTTGGTTCCTGGGTGTTGCAGACTGTCAGCTGGTCTCTAGAAGACGCCCAGGCAGGTTGCCGGTCCCTGGGTCTGCAGCTCAGACTGTTGTCAAACTCTCAGTCATCTGCCTGCTGTCTAGAACTGGCGTATTCTGAGCTCAGGTGTCATTCATGGTGAGTAGACTGGAGCACTGATTCTTGAGTCCGTTTGCAGTTGGCATCACTCCTCTGGGGAGAGACAGAGCAGCTCACTGCCACAGCCTGTGTGGCTGCAGTCAAGCCGACATCTGCTCACTGAGTTCTACTCCGACCCTCGCGCCCTCAGACCGGGCCTGCTCATGCAAGAGGGGAGCGCAGCGGATCAGGGGCTCTGCCCCTCTTTCTACAGAAGGGCCCTCGAGGGGAGAAAGTGCCCCCGTTTGGTCTTCTTCTTCCACATTATATATTCTCTTAGTTCACGGTGAGGCGTCCACAGTCATTCGGTGCGCCCCGGTTAGGGGGCAGTGGTTCGGTCGCCGCTTCCGGCCATGCACAGCCCACATTTCCCGAGAACCAGGGTTTGCCTCCTGGGGCTGGGGGAACAGCCCAGACGAACAACTAAATAAAATAAATAAGGGCGTTTCTTCGTCCTCTTCTCTCTTCCTGCCTGTCTGCCAGCTTTCATTCCTGCCTGTACCTTTTCTTTAAAAAAGAAAACCATTAATCATGCACATTTCAGAGTATCACTCTCAAAAAGTGTTGAATTAAAATTGCAGAAATTGGCTCCTGATAAGAAACAAAACCCTCCTCTCTGGCATCCTACGGTCTACGGGTGACCACGTGATGCTTTCCTCCTCTGGGTCACAGCGCTACTCACTCCGCCAGTGAGCCCATCATGGAACAACTCAGCCACAATCAAGCATTTTTTTATTTTTAATGTTTGACATGGTTCTATCTGGTAGGACCAGACTGGTGTCTTTTTGACAGATGGATGCGGTACGTTGCGCAGAAGAAATGAAAAGTTTCCTTTTCTCCTTCCTCCCTCCCCGCTTCTCAGTCTCCTTCTGTTTTTCTTTCTTCCTCACTTTTGTCCCACTGCCAGGTGCCTGGTGCCCGGCGGTCACAGCCACGGCACCATCCCCGTCTGCAGGACTTGCGTGGCGACGGAGTGTCCGATCTGGGGACAAGGTCTCAGCCCAGCAGCGCCACCCAGCACTCATCGGGGAAGGCATGAGACCAGGGACGTAAGTGCCCAGTGTCTGGAGGATTCAAAGACCTTGCAGAGGAGCCGGTGTCTGAACTGAAACTGAGACACGGATGGACTCGGAGAGAACTATGCTTAGTGAGAAGCCAGGAGGAAGACAAACGTCTGATAGAAAGCAACTGAATGATACGATTGAACAATACTAGACTTAAAAAAAAGGGAGAACTTGTCCAAATGACAATAGACTGGGTGGTGGGGACCGACCAACCCAGGGTGTGGAAGAGACAGGGTCCAGGTCGGGGAATTGGGGTAAAGGGGGTTCGTCGTAAATGAAGGGGGAAGGAAGTAGTGTAAACCTGTGGTGTCAGACACAGATGTCAGTCTGCTGTTTTGTGTTCCTCAAACAAACAAGAAGACAACTGGGGTGTGAGGGGCAGTGAAGGCGGCCGGGTCCTAGTCCACAGAGAGGGAGAAAGTTGGGTTCAAAGCCAGTCTTCTTCGCTAGGCGAACACCCGGCAGTCAGCTGGCCACGCGGCGGCAGCTTCCTCTGTGCGCGGTGAATGGCGACGCCTGGCTGGTCAGAGTCTGCGGAGCCCCGGCCTGGCGCTGGGCAGGTGCCCGCCGTGCCGGCCGCGGCGCTGGGCAGGTGCCCGCCGTGCCGGCCGCGGCGCTGGGCAGGTGCCCGCCGTGCCGGCCGTGGCGCTGGGCAGGTGCCCGCCGTGCCGGCCGTGGCGCTGGGCAGGTGCCCGCCGTGCCGGCCGTGGCGCTGGGCAGGTGCCCGCCGTGCCGGCCGCGGCGCGTGCTGGGCCGCTGCTTTCCTCCCATGCTCGCCAACACCCGCAGGTGCCTGGCTGCCTTCCCTTTCCGCAGGCTTGGAGTCGTCGGAGTGATGGCTGCGCCTCCAAGCGTGAAGTCCCGGCAGGGTCTGGACTGACCATCCATCCTGCTCCGGGCAGCTGGAGACCCACGTGCCAGAAGTCACCGACCTTTGCGCGCGTTCTGCTGGGCCCATCGAAGCAGCTGACCGAGGTGCAGAGACCCTGGTCAGATGCCAGAGGAGCATGTGCTGGGCCTGATCACAGGGTCTGGGGCCAGCACACCCTGTGGGGAGGGAGCGCGGGGACCAGCCCTCCTCTGGGTGGCCAACTCCGCCTGCCCGGAGGGTGTCCTACAGACCCCAAGGGACTCTGTTGAGATCGACCGGTGTCAGGGACGTGGGGGACTCGGAAGTGTCCAGAACTGCTCCACACCTCATCGTGACGGCAGGAAACAGCTCTGGGAGAACTGTGGCCAATTACCAGTCGGCCAGTCAGACAGCACTTGGTCTTGGCACAGCGCTCCAAGAGTGAAAAGAGACATTTATGTGGCTGACTTAGAACATGTACACACCAGGGCTTGGAACATGTGAATCCACTGTATTAGAATTCCATCTCAGAAGCTGGAGAAGATGGACACTGTTTTGTTGCATCTATGATTTCGTGTGAGGCCAAAGGCCAAGTCCCTCGCACACACCGGCTCCTCCTTTGTGAGGGCAGGTCGGGTGGGACGGAGCATGGTCTAGCAGGGGTCTGAGACGGTCACGCAAACGCCTCACGTCGAGTCTGGGGGCACCGCTGCGATGCGGACGGGGTGGACTAATCCCCGAAGCCAGCTGCACCGCAGACCGGGGCCCACGGGCACCTGTGCCTTCAGGGAGCCCTTGCTCTCCGGAAAGACCACTCTCGTGGGGCTGGGTTACTGGAAGGCAAGTGCTCACTCCTGATACTCCTGCTCATCGCTGGTGATTCTTGAGTGTCGCTTCCTGGGCTGGGATTTGAGCCCAGGGGTGGGAACCTGGAGCCGCCTGCTGTCCCGCGTGAGCTGTGGAGTGGAAGACGCCAAACGCTGGGACTCAGGATGGTCGTCCTGAAACTCTGGGTGCAGGAGCAGATGTGGAGGGGCCTGAGCACAGCCGGCCGCCGGCGCCTGCACTGCAGAGGAAACCGGCCCGGCGCCTCTCCGCTGCAGCCGACACGCGCGTCTTTCCCTGGAAGCCCCGTCCCATCCTGTCCTCTGAGCACCGTCCTGTTGACACCTTCGCCAGGCCTTCGGCCTCTGTTGGTTGTGAGCCTGGGCTGACCCCGGGTTGGCCTCTCCTCGGCCCCATGGGTGCTCCACTGGGGCCCTTTCAGGGGGTCCTTCTGCCTCAAACCCACGGCCCGGGTTCCGGCCCCGTCACTTCCAGGCTCTGTGCGAGCAGACGGGGCGTGCGGGGAGCCAGTGTCCAAGTGCTGACATCTCTGGAGAGCCGGGCCTCAGGGGCTCTGGCTTAGGACCTCGTCTGCAGCCCCTACTTACCTAGCAGGACAGTCACTTCTGCTTTTCCTAGACGAGGAAACTGGGCTCAGCCCCAAGCCTCAGTCCTACACGTGGGCGGTGTGAGGATGACGTGAGGTGGTCAGAGGTGGCAGATGTCCAGGTGATAACGGCTGTCCCGCCCGTGTGCTGTGGTCAGCTCTTCGAGCCGAGGCCTGGCCGCCCGCTGCAGGGTCCTGCCACGTGCCTGCAGTGTGACAGGCGCCTGCACGTTGGGAGAAACCGACATCCCTGGAGCAGATTCTTGACACTCTTCACACGCTTCTTAAGTGAAAGGGTGGATGGACGGAGAGACGATGAGAAGCAGAAGTTCACCTTCACCCTAACACTCATGCACACATGGGCGCACATGGACACACGTCCTCCACTGTGGCCCTGGCTATGTGGGACCATAGAGAAGTCTAATGTGGCCACTCCTCCTCCCCGGGACCAGACGGGAGCAGTGAGGCGGGATCTTGGAAGCACGTGCTGTGCTGTGAGCTGGCACCCGGCTGTCCTTCCCCGTCTGCTGGGCTCTGTTGGTCCTCCTGCCCTGGTCCTCCACCTCCTTCACCAGGTGGCAGAAAGGATCGCTGAGTTACACTTGGGAGAAGACGGTGACGCTATGGAAGACAGGAGATGCTCCCGGGAAGGACTCGCTGGCCTGCTGCCAGGGGGGCGCCCGCTGCTGAGGCAGAGAAACCAGAAGTCGCCTTTGAAAATATATTTTTAGCAGGTTCTAAAATAGAGATCAACCATGCTTCAAATTCCTCGATGATCTGCACCAACGACATGAGCTCTTTAAAGTGCACAGTGCTTCTTCTCAAGCCGATGTCCACACACTGCTGTCGAAGGCTCTGTCTGCGTCTACGGAACAAATGTGTGCGATTCTAGGTGACTGTCACTTCCAAAGTCCAGAAGGGGCCCTGGGCCCAGAGGACCTGGTGAGGCCCAAACCCTCCCCTTAGACACATGCTGCTTCTAAAACCCTGCTTGGCCGCAGCCCAAGGAAGGGCAAAGGGGTCACGGAGGTCCCAGCGCGGGAAGCACCCCACCGTCCTGCTGTCTTGGGCTGCACGACCCCGGGGACACATTTAGAATGCGCTTGTGAACTTGACTTCATTGTCAGATGCAATCCAGTTCTCACTGAACTTTCCCAGTGAGCAGATTTCCACGGCAGTGTGGGAATTCATAATACATTCTTTTGCAGACCAGCCGCTTTTCTTCGGTGTTTGAAGTTTCAGCTCCGGGCCCTGGACACCCCATTTTCCATCCACAAAGTGGAAATCTCTAATATCTCCATTTCCCAAGCTGTTTGTCAGCCCGGCCACTGCCTGCGTGAGAATCCCACGGAGATGCTGCTCATCAGCCCCCGGGTTGAAAGTTCCCAAGGCAGCTAAGTGAGGTGGGAAACCTCATTTCCTAATCCGACTGAAACGCCATCCCACCAAGAATGTTTGCTGTATCAGTAAGACCCTTCCTCTGCAGCCCCCACACGGCTGGGTTTGGCTCTGCGGTTCTCCATTCCTGCAGCTGTCATTGCCATCAGCAGTGCACCTTCCCCGGGAGAGCAGGTCCCTGAGACTCGTCTCCGTGCTCACGCGGACGCCAAGGGACACACGAAGAGATGGCCTGTTTATTTGACCCGACATTGACATTCAAGGTTCACCTATGGACCTGTTTTTCGCGATTTCAGCAAAGCCATGCTTCCTTGTTCGCTCTTCTCACGGCCATGAGACCTGGGCGCTCTGAGCTGTTCATTCTGTTGGCTGCTCTGGCCAGTAACGTGACCTATCGGCCTTGCCAAGTGGCCTCGTCACGTTTAAACTTGCTTCTTCATACAATGGCAGCCTTTCTATGTCTATCCTTCTACTTTTCATTCTTTTTAGAGTTCGTCTGCTCTCGACGATGCTTGAGGTGAGTGGGCCCGGCATTCCTGCAGACACCACATCTGGTCCCCCATGCCGGTCACCGGGGGAGCGTCCTGCCCTCGCCTTTGTGGGGCAGTCAGCGGAGGATCCTGGACTCTTTTCTGAGTCTCTCAGCACCTGCAAACACGTAGCCCTTCTGTGAAAATAGGCATCTTGGTGTGGCGAGCTTTGCAGTTCTTTCTAAGGAGCAGCAACATGAACACCAAAGATCATTTTGTAACGAATTAAAAAAAAAAAATGACTGAAGCTCACAGAACGAGAAGCATTAATATTTTGTTTCTCACTGATGCACATTTCAGTCATCTTTTGCTAAGAATCCAGCAGGGAGCTTCGTCTGCGCGTCGAGTGAGTCTGAGCTGGGAGAAGCAGGTGCTCTTAGGAGGCCGCGCTCAGCCCCGGGGCTCCAGCACCTCCCGTTCCCCAGAGGCCCTTGCTCCAGGCCTCCCTCCCCTTCTGAAGCACAGCGCTGTGCCCCTTCCTCCTCCGCGCTGTCCGCCAGGTCTGCTGTCTGCAGCCCTGTGCTGCTGGCAGGCCCAGGGGCTAATGTCTGCGCTGGGAGAGCCAAGTGTCATGATCTGCTCAAGGGCACAAGAAGGAAGAAAAGGACCCTGCTCTGCACTGAATTCTAGCAGGGACGGTATTGCAAGGTGAGTGCAGGGCATGGAACATGCATGCTGTCGACTTTTGAGTAAAGTTGTCCATGGATCAGTGGCCACAGACACTGAGAAGAGAAAACAGATTCCTTGCGCCCTAGGAGAGTACGGTTAAATACTAACAAGGGGGCCCTCAGAAACTGAGCAAATTCCTTATTTCTTGGAAGAAATAATTTGATTCAAAGTTGGAGAAACAACACAGGAAGGAAACGGTGTGACACAGACATGAGGTGGGGGGCAGCGGGTGCCTTCCCACAGAGCCCCGTGTTATTAGGTTCATGATGTCACCCTCCAGGACTCAGCTTTATTAGGTCTGAGCAGAGTGTGAGGAACACAGGTACAGTCCTCATTCACACTTGGCTTGTAGTTTTCTTTTGTTATTTCCACAGGGCATGCACTCACCTAGGAGGGACTCGGGAAAAATGCTAATTCCGTTTATGGTGACTGTGGGACCATGAGTAGTGATTACTCTTCCAGAACATGGCTGAAGAAGAGCAGAGGCTTCAAGTAGAAGCCGAGGTACATTTTTTGGAAACTTGTGCTGGAGACAGACAAGAGGGCTGAGTGGAGATCCTCCTGCAGGAGAAGGCAGCCTGTCTGCGTCACAGGACGACGTGACAGCTCCGTGACAGTGAGCAGGAGGAGCGGGCTTTACACGTAGCATCCAAGGGACTTAGAGAGTTGAGAAAGAAGTTGCAATAAGAATCAGAGTATCCCCTCCCCTCCCCTCTCTCACATCTTACCTCCCCCCTTGCCCCTCCCTGCCCTGCCTTCCTGTCCCCCCTTTATTTAAAAGAAAGGTGCAGACAGGGATGCAGGCAGGCAGGTAGACAGGAAGAGAGAGGAGGCAGAAGCATTTTATTCTATCAGCTGTTCGTCTTGGATGTTCCCTGGGCTCGGGACATGAACCGGACCCTTGGGACGTCTGTGGACAGTGCTCAGCTGGAGATGGGGGACCTAACCACTCCTCCACCAGGGCGCGCCTCTTTCGTTTCATCACAGCTAGCTCCAGATGCCTAATCAGCACATACTCACTGCGTAGTGCTGTTTGTGATTCACCAGGACTGGCTTTCTGTCTGGATAATGGGAACATGTAAGGGTTTTATTGACTTCTTATTCCCACACGATAGATAGGGGATCAGAATAGGGACGCAGAGGAAGTGGGACATTCAGCGGGCAACGCTTCCCGTCGACGCTCCATAAACCACCGCACAGGGCCAGCCTCCACCGCTCCCCATCCCCACCCCATGACCCCCCA